>QRAM01000278.1:0-125644 GCA_013436055.1 Halocynthia roretzi | reverse complement strand
TGCTTTTCAATAATAATAAATCTACAATTCCGAAATAATCGAAACTGTAAACAGATACAGTCATGAAATGCTTATTAATCACTAGTCGGAATATCATTGCAGGATGTGAGAATAATAAAAACAACAATGTGTAATGAATAAGTCATTGAATGCTTAGTCATTATCAGCGGAATCTCTTCTCGGGTCCTAGCATTGAAGAAATGATTGCTAGTAAATTGCACTGCTTACTCCAGAGATCTATATCACCCAATCCCTGATATCCATCTGAGACAACAAACAAACAAGACATATATTATTAAAAGTCTTTCAGATGGTATTGATGCTGGAATGGGTAACCCTGACCTTGTTAAGGTAACCATAGTTGCAGCAGTGACATCGGCATAAGAATTATTACTTGACTATCTTACATTTCCCGCAAGTTTCAAGACCATAAGGAAAGGGTTCCAACTTCCTTAAACTGTAGTGACCGGCTTCAATCTCCTGCAAGTTTGAAACAAAACTATTACATATATTGACCTTGCAGGTTCTCCAGAATTCTATGATTGCCTACTCCTGTAGGTGCAGTCTACTTTACATCCTTGTTTTGTTTTAATGCCGGGCCATCTAGTTTTCTTTATGGCGCCTAATTTCAATTCCATACAGGGTCAAAAATATCTACTAGAATATTTGATGGATTTACAGGTATGGCCGATCTGTGGAAAATATCTATATGTTGGAAAGTCTGGTATAGGAAATTATCATGTAAAGAACAGAATGAAAACAAATCTTGTAAGAAAATGTCTTCTGCTGAGGCGTCTTGTCAACCAGCGTTCTGGCTGATTTTTTTAACAATTCCGACATTTCGTAACAAGAGATGATATGAGATGAGAAAAGGAGTAATATTTATTTTAGGTTAGCTACATCAGGCAAGGGGATTCTCCAACTGAACAATATGCTGTATCAGTATTGGGAAGTTAGGTTAGTATATCTCCATTATAGGCAATACATGAAAAAGTAAAAGGTACATTCTTCCGATGATTTCCAGTGTGTTTTGCCATGGACTAGGGAATACCATGTCGCAGGGTAGAAGTAAGTGCTGAACCTAAAATTTACTCACTGGGAATCGAGGGGTCACAACAGACACATAACATTGAGAAATGACCTTGAAATATTCCACCTACAATGCAATGGCGCCTACGTCTAGTAACATACTTTCGAAAGAAAGAAAGGAAATAAGTAATTTAATATTATTTTTCATGCAGTCAAAAGAATTACAACTATAGATAGATTCCTTATAAGCTAACAGCGTTTAAATTAAAATTAATCAAACTAAATAATATTGATTTAGTAAATTAATATCATGGTGGTAACTATTTAAACATAATTAGAGCGTAGATTGGTAATCAGTGTTTTTACAAGTTGTGAAACAATCAATAATTTTTACAAGTAAATATTGTAATCAACCTATCAGCCAACTTGGTGCACTAAAAGTAGAAGTAAAGAAACAGACGATGAACACAGTTGATGATTCAAAAACTGTTCTAGTGGCGGTGGAATTAATTGTATTCGATTCTGACGCTATACTGACAGTGCAATTATAGGAAGTAGGACATAGAGAAGTATCAGTTATAGATGTCACATTTTTTTTGCTTTCTAGTTCCGTTGTAGTTTTCATCGAAGGTTCGTTAGTGGTAGCTAGAGGAGTCGTAGCAGAGGATGTCGTTGGTAATTCGGTGGTTGTTGTTTCAGTTACTATTGTAAAATAAGTTGTTCAATAAGTTTAGGACAAGCACATTATGCTTATGGCAAATACTGTATTCAGTATTTGTTTGGCCGCCGTATTTGAAAGTTGTAAGCAAATTTATTATGTACTATTTCTGGAAACCAACCCATGCGTCCTTCACCTACTACATCGTCACATCATTAGCCCACAACATACAGTGGCGCTGACAAGTAGGGTAGAGCTTCCATTGTTGAATAAATATAATGATGCGTGATGCGTAATATTCAGATATTTAGAGGAGAATCCCAGAGGATAGAGGCAAGAGTTTTCCACTGACTACCCTACAATTTTTGCATAGAAAAATCGTTTGATAATTATTTATGTATGAGAATGGTGTGTTTTTACAACTACTTAGCGTTTTTATAGAAAGAAAATGCCAAACTCGATCGTGCTTACCGTTTACTTACCGACGGAAGAGTCCCTTGTAATGAGCGTTGAAATTATCAATTTGTCACCTTTGCTGAAGTTTCGAGTTGTCAGTATATCAGATAGTCTTGCGAAGTGAGAATAACCTCTTAGTCTTACAGAGCCAGGAGTCTAAAACGTACAAACACGGAATGGTTTCCTTAGTAGTTCCTGATTTGATAATAAGGTGAATTGAAATACCCACAGGTTGTACGAAAGTCGATAAATCAATGTTGGTTGGGAATGAAAAATATCTATTCATTGCGTAGAGTGGATTGTCGTCTTGATCTACCACCATTAGACGTATTTGACGATCTTGGAATGGCCAAGTAAGATTTGCATCGTTTACACCTGTCACTAGGCCAAAAAACAGACTGATGTAGCCGGGCACTGCAGGATTTGACGCACCGGCAGCACGCAGCTAATAAAACATAGATTTTTTTTATTAAAATGTGGCCATTTGGTACTGCTACCGTATTCGAAAATGAGTGACTAATAAAGAATGCCTTTGGGCGGTTATAGTATATAGGAGATATAAACCCGTTTTACTGATTGAGATTATCTTGTTAAAAAAACTACTAGGGCCACCGTGATATTTTCATAAGGTTGTCCTCAGCAACTCTCAAACTAACTATCTTTGATATAATATAACGAGAACCTATGGAATTCATATTTTTGCATGTAAGTTGTAACTTTCAGTGTCTCCGGGAATGATAAAAATTGTCACTATATTACAAACCTTATTTATCTAACATAAATCACAAGTAGATTTCTTACCACAAACCTATAAGCATATCCATCATCCGTGTATAAAATTGGGCTGAAAGTATTATCCCCTGGTGCCGAATTGGTGACCAGAGAGGCAAAGTTATGATAAACTGCGTAACCAGTATCACACGGCTTATCTTGAACGCTAACGTCATCAATGGCTATTACGTCATCATTAAAGATGTCTGTGTACGTCTATGACAGTTATATGGCGCAAATCGATAAAAAACAACACTGAAAGACCATAATGGTTATACCAGTCGTGGCGATAAAGACAATCTTGTAAGTCGACAGGGCATTTAGGGAAATTCTTCCCATTTGCCATAAATTTCCATAATCTTCATTTAAAGTTAAAACTGGATCTCCAAGACTAGTTATCTCCCCGGTTGTTGACCTTATTTGAGCTACATAAACCCTACAGTAAAAAATTGGAATTATCTTTACTGGAAATCTATAAGGGTAATAGTAATAACCCACGTTATATTCGAGGAACTGCCTGCTTCTCTGTCCAGGTAGAAGTAAAATTGAAGACATTGTGTGGTCGATCTGCTTAACAGTCTCATGCTTCTTAGTTGTCCGGTTTGACCGGATGTCGTAGTGCTTGTGTTCAATAGCATGTAACTTCCTGTACAAAGTTCATAGTAACTTTTAAGATAGTTTTTGTTTAAACTGAAACAAAGATTTTTACCTCTATTTGCAAGGCCAAATGTCGAATCGGTTGTAGGTGGACTTGAAGGTTTTGTAATCGAAGTCGTACCAATTTCGTAGCGTATCCAGTCTGTATTGTCACCACTATAATCTTTCACATAACCGCATATAGAGCGGTCTTCAAAATTGCAGCTGTATGTCAGAAGCAGTGTGTCACCTGGATAGAGTTATTAATGTTTTGAACTGTAGTTAACATCAAATAATTTCATGGTACACTGGTGTCCCACATTGCTCGAACCTCCATTACGGAAAATTCCTTTTGAATCCAAATCCGTTCACAGTTTTTAAGCACTATTTACGGCTTAGTTTAGGGAATGCATAATAATGAGCATCTATTCTAGAGGTTTAGAGTTTTAAGGTAAGAACTTGGTTGGTAATTTCAAGGACCTTCATCCTATATCCTGTAATACCGTTATATGGAGCCTAGGGAAAAGATCCCACAAAGTAAATCTGAATGGTACTCACTGCATTCATACATCTGATTGATTTCAGCGCTGTCACTTCTGCTAAAAGTTGACCTCTGACCGATGACGTTTTGAAATTCAGAATCCCTTGTCTGGATCGTAACCTGGCTGTTGGAACTGTTTGTTCAAACAAAGATATAATTTTCATCAATAAATGAAGTGACTTTATCCTAACCCAGTTATTTCCAACCCTTTTATTATTCTCTGGTTTTCAGTTATATAGGAGTATACTGTCCCTGTACTATGACAAAAGATAGCCTAAAACCAAACTAGATGTGAAATAGCTTTAAACAGCGGATATCCTTGGGCTGCAGCCCGTAAACCCCATGCCTTAATCTGGCACTGTGAACTTAGGTCCTACTAGGACATACCTGAAACTGAACGGAGAGTAATGCATGACAGAAAAGTAGTCATATGGTTGGCGCCTCACGGAAGTGACCTCCCACGTTTGTTTGTTGTAGTTGTGAACTTTGTCTGCGTTGGTAAAATAAGCAATATTTCCACTTATGTTTTTTAGGTCGTTCTCTTGTTTACGAAGAAAAATGGAAAGTCAGATTGGCGAATAATAATTCTTTATTTCATTTTATTATCACTTAATTCATACACGGATGGCTATGTCTTTTTCATATTTCTGGCAAGTATAGATTTTCGTTATTATAATTTGGCACCTAAGCCGAATGAGATATCACATCTTGTGTCATTTACATACTTACCTCATGTCAATCGGCTTTTAGCAAATCATGGATTCTGTAGCATTTAATAATCTTGCAACAACGTTGATTCGCCCAACAGGGAACCATATAGTTTATTACGGACTAATTCTTAATTCGACAATTTCTCACGCAAAAATTTTACAGTGCCATTTTCCTGGTGTTAAAAATATTACGGCTGACATGGGTTGAAATTCTTAATTCTTACATGTTACTAATATGTAATATTTTATAATGACATTTGGGAATTGCAAAAAAAATCCGGTAATCTATATACAATACTATAAATTAATACCAAGATTCATTGTACCGGCCAATTTAATTGAAAGTTTAATACTCACCGATCTTCACATTTTTTGTTATTATTGTCACATAATCGTCTCTGTCAGGTCTGGCTTGTTCATGGTATACTCCGAGAGCATGTATGAACTCATGTATAACTACAGCTAATGTTTCGCATCCGGAGCCTATTGAAAGACTTTGTGTACCTCCAATCATACCCACACTAGAAAAACACCTGGAAAAGGTAGGAAGTTGCAATTAGTTAGTAATTTGTGAAGATGAGCCAATCGGCAAAATATGTAAGGATACGCATGATATTTTACCATATCAGAGAGTCGGTAATTTGATGTTAATTTGATTTGATGCTTGATATTTTGTCTCACTTACAACAAATTTTACCATTTAGTAATGATTGGTGTTTATGTACTTATGATGAAGCAGCTATAAGACTTGATCTAATATTTCCCTATTAATGCGACCAAATACTAATCAGTATACGTCTATCGATCATTTGTGTTGTTTCATACCCAGTCCGATTTTGAACGGAAATATAATTTGTTTCCGTTGTTCTCGTAACGATATTAATGCAGGTTCGCAGCTTAAATTCTTGAATTGCAAGATCAATTGCAAGTCTAGCCTGAAATTCAATTCACCGTATCGAATAAAAATTGGAGTATCTAAATATTTTGAATCATTGGCAATAAATAAATACCTGAAAATTCAAAAGTGCCGACAGTTTTATTGGAACAATGGCATTTGTCCAATAGAGATTTTCATCGATAATTACATTTCGTCCTATTATGGGTAAAATGTCTCCATCAATTAGTCCAGCAGAACTGTCTAAAAATGAATTGATTTTGATTAGAGTAAAAATTTCATTATAAAATAGTGTAATTAATATGTCTTCTTGTGTTACTGCTGTGTTTGCTACTTACCTTTGTTAATGTCCATGATGTCCTTAGGTGAGGTAACTGAAACCTCGGATAGTACAATATATGAACTGACGGAGGAATCTGTAAATTAGAAAAGCAAAAAGATTTTGTTTTGAGCTTATCAATATGCTTGGCTTCAAAATAACTATACCTTTCTGTTCTGCCAGTGGAAGTCCAAATACTGCATTCATCTACAAAAAAAAGTTCCAATTTTCACTGTTCTCTGTCACCCATGGTGATACATCCTATCCTTGTTATATGGATTTGCACATTATTTTCAAGATATATTTTTCTTCCCACAAGTTTTAGTTCATGGATTCCAAGCTCATATCAACCAATATTTACCTAGAGTAGCTAGATTACCGAAACGGAGAATGGACGGGATGGATGTTGCGTGATAATATTTTTTGTTCGGATTAGTATAGTGTCTCGATAAATTACATTTAGGGTTAAGGGTCAGTGTTTTTAGTATTTTAACCATATTATATAGGTGACAGTTGACCGAAATTAATTTGACCCGGTGCGCGGCACTCTTTATATATCATTACCACCATATCCATTTAAATCCCAAATGGTATGTATATTATAAATAATATTATAATATTATCATTCCCATCCCCTAAATGTATGGTGGATACATACCGGTAAGATGTAGACATTTCTACATTAAAATATTCCAACAATATTTTTAGAAAGGGTTAACAACTACACATACTTTTCCTACATATATAGATTTTGAAACTTTCAGACTTCAAAATATTATATTTGTAATTCTTTGTTATTCGTAGAGAAATATAACTTACCCGAAGGATGAACAGCAGAACTTTCGCCAAACAATTCATTGTACGCGCAAATGTTAAGTAGAGCAAATATATAGCTCACTGTTCTAAAAGATGCGGTGACATTCTAAATTCAAAAAATAAAGCTGTCGCCAAACTATTCCGTTTACTTGCAAATATTACCCTGAACTATCTGTATACAAATACTCAGACGAAACTTTTTAATTGAACTTTTTTCATATGGATACTCATCTGCTCAATGTAATGTTAACTTGGCACATTCAATTCTAAATATAAGCTACGCAATTGTAGTATAAACTACGAACGCTTCCCGACTTACGAATAAGTTACGTTCCAAGAGGTCGTTTGTAAGTAAGTCCATATTACGTCCAAAGATAAGTTTAGCACTACTGCCAACAACGCTAGCATTTAACTATTCAACGGTCATGATGAAAACACAAAGCCCAGACGACCGCAGCGCAGACAACAACGAGGAAATGACGAATGCTGATTGCAATCACAATCGCATGATATATAGCGTATGCTTGTAGATCCGCCCTTTTTAAAATGTTGCTGGAAGGTCAGTTACGGATTTCAATATGACACCTATTACAGTTGGTATCTTTCTCATTTCTGGATCACTGAATAGTTTTACCGAATAATATACGGATATCCGATATAGAATCATGAAATGCTTATTAGTCATTAGCCAGGATATCGTTGCGGGGTGTGAAAATCATAAAAACAATAATGTGTAATGACATCAGCCTGGAATCTATTCTCGGCATTGAATAAATGATCTCTAGTAAACTGCATTGCTTACTCTAAAGATCCATATGACCCAATATTGAATATCCATCTGAGACAACAAACAAACATGGCAAACATATTTTTTTGCTTACAAGCATTCAGTTCACCATCTCCTATGTTACATCGTTATTAAGTATATTTACACTCCATACGCCACGAGACTCTATATATTTTCTCTCCCGCTTTTCTATTCAGCTTATTTCTATATTCTACGTAAAAACTCGAAACGGTATCGTTTCCCACCGTTAGATTTTGGGAGTGATATTTAGGTTTCACTTATTTTCCACTTAAACGTTCAGCCGCTAGCACGCTGTAACTTTCCACTACTATCGTTGTAATTTTTTTCCACTACTATTAATCATTATTATAACCGTCTTCATACAATTGTATTCCATATACACCGACTTCCAATAACTCCTCAGGTTAGGAAATGGGTGTTCCATTCATGTACCCTTGCAGAATCGCCCGTCGACCTCGCGTTCCTTCCTGACTTGAATTTTAACTACAAATCGACTGAATATGTAATGTCGTTTTGTGCTTACATTAATTGCTCCTGTACAATCGATATCAGCCCTAGATTATGGATCTGAATTATCTTACATCTCCCGCAGATTTGTAACAAAAGTTCAAGTTTCAGGTCGATAAGAAAAAGGTTCCAACTTGACTGAAGCCCAACTGCGACCAAGTGCAGTCTACCTTTACATCATTGTTCTGTTTCAATGCTGCACCGTGAATAATTTTCTTTTTAGTGCTTAATTTCATAATTTCATAATAATTTTATATTTTCACATGTTGGAAAGCCCGATATAGGAAATTATCATGTAAGAAACGGAATGAAAACAAATCGTGTATGAAAATGCCTTCTTAATGAAAAAACTAAAGCATACATTCCTGAATATTTACTTACAGCTGGATCGTCTTGTCATCCACCGCTCCGGCTGATTTTCTAACAATTCCAACATTTCCCAACTTGAATACTGTCAATATGAGAAAAGGAATAATTTTTGTTCGCCACATGGGCGGGGAATGGTAAAGTAAAGTAAAGTGGTAATCATTTTTTTTACAAGTTGTGAAACAATCAATAATTTTTACAAGTAAGGTGAGCTAGTTATGGGCCTAGATGTAGGTGATACAGTAGTTGTGGTGTTACCTAGATTATTCGTAGTATTAGAAGCTGAGCTAGTTATGGGCCTGAATGTAAGGCTTTGTGTTGTCCCCTCTGTAGTGGATAATGACGGAATTGTATTTGATTCTGACGCTGTATTGACATTTTGACTTGTTAATGTAGCAGTACTGATACTTGTTAATTGTGTAGTTGAAGAAATTGGGGTTGTGGATATCGTAGTGGTTGTTGTGCTTTCTAGTTCTGTAGTGGTTTCCATGGAAGGTTCGTTAGTGGTAGCTATAGGCGTCGTAGTAGAGGATGTCGTTGCTGATTCGGTGGTTGTTGGTTCGGTTACTATTGTAAAAGTTGTTCAATAAGTTTAGAACTAGCACAGGTAAAAAAAATAACAAGAGTCGTAGATTAAGCCGCATCGACTATGAAAAATTATTACGTCGCCTAAAAAAAAGATCTTTCTGTAGTTTGTTTGAATATATTGAATGCTGCAAGCAGATTAATATGGACTGTTTCTTGGAACAGACCCAGGCATCCTTCACTTGCTAGATCGTCGCATGATTAGTCCACAACATATAGTGACACCGGCAAAAAAGGCTAGAGGTTCCATTGTTAAATAAATCTAATGATGTTTTATGCGTAACATTGAGATATTTAGAGGAGAATCCCAGAGAATAGAGGCACTACCATGTCCATTTAAATATAAAAGAATATAATGTGTGTATAAGAAATAATAGTATAAAATTATCATTCCCATCCTCTAAACCGATGGTGAATAAATTCTGGCTAACTATGGACATTAATACATCATAATATTTCAACATTATTGAACGGACTAATCAGTACACATACTTTTCCTACATATCTAGATTTTGATAATTTCATACCTCATACCACTATATTTGTTATTCGTATTGAAATATAACTTACCGGAAAGAAGAACAGCAGAGCTGTCGCCAAACAATTCATTTTACGCGCAAATGCTAACCAAATTTATTCTATGCTATATTGCAAATATTGTAGTTCACTGTTTGCTCAATGTTATGGCTTTAATTTGAATACATATTATGTAGATGTGGGAAATGAGTACATTAAGATGACTATGCAACAAAATAATGTATGAATCAGTATCACGGAAGTAACATTAGCCTTAACTGTACTCGAAACAATCATCTTGCATTTGTTTTATAGCATAATATCATCACGTTAACTCTAAGCATTCAATTCTGAATATCTATTACGTACTTGTAGTATAAACTATCAGCGAATTTTAGCACCACGACCAACAGCACTAGCCTTTTGCTTTTCAACGGTCATGATGTAAACACAAGGCCGCAAGTAATTATATTATAATAATCAAATTTCAAATTAACGATACTCATTACAGATGCAGACATTGAATGCTTAGTCATTATCAGCCAGGAAACTCTTCTCGGGTCCTAGCATTGAATAAATGATTGCTAGTAAATTGCACTGCTTACTCCAGAGATCAATATGATCCAATCCCTAATATCCATATGAGACAACAAACAAACAAGACAGACATTTTTATACTTCTCTTTCATGTGTATTTTTACAGGCTTAAAAAAACAATCTTTCATATTCCCGAATTGACTCGCTTTCTTACGTAAGACAAGTTGCACTATATCCGTGTTTTTGTTTAGAAGCCTTATAGATGGTATTATTAGCAGTCAATGATGAAATGTGATTTTACCTGAAGGTAACCCTGACCTGTTTAAGGTCGTAATTATCCTACTTATTCAGTTGGTATGACTTCGAGCTATGTGAATATGTCATGCTGAAGGATATGGATGCGACTTTACACAAGGTTTAAATCTGACGCTATTGCATGGACTGAGCTACTCTCATACCTACTTTGAGTCGTATTCACTATCTTTCTACTCGATTCAGGTAAGTTGCGCCTTTAGTGTCTGAACATCTATTCGATTGTGAAATTTAAAGTGGCATGTTAAAAGACATAGAGCTGAATCGTCCTGGAAATGGAACTTCAATCCACAAGTATTTTTTATCTTATGTCAAGTTTTGATGTACTGATCACGCCTAAGCACGTAGAAGTGTCAGATTTTGGTAAATCCCTCTTGCTGAGTAACCAGTAGTTCTGAGGTTGTTCAGATACCCCGACTTCCGATGATCTTCATGTTTCACAGGAATTGTGTAGTCAAATTTTTTTTCAAGACTTTCCCTCAGGTTAGGAAATAAGTGTTTCGCAATCTGCATGCTTAATGACTTCCTGCGTAAAGAGCAGTGGGTTGGTGCGTGGTTGCTTGTTTGCTCTTCTTTTCATCTCAGCTAAAACCAATTTTGCCTTTGTTTCGCCAAAATCGGGAAGATGGTTATGTGCAGCCACTATTTCCAAATGCGATTTCATTCGGGAAATGGAAACATATCTTGAAGGAGAAAGATGTCATCTGCGGAAGCCACCTGGTGGATGATTTTACATCGCACATACATTTTCCGAATACATTTATGCGATAGATATCTAGTTCATGGCTGCACGGTCATCGTTTGCATGGTCTGCACGAACATGTTCAATATAAATATTCAAACATGTTAATACTTCGCTCATCTGTTTACCGACTTTCGTTCCAGTTCGATGAAGATACAGTATTAGTTTACTAATTCGACCCGAGGCACTATGTTTGATTTGATCACTTCTTTTAATAGAGTAAACGAATACGAAGCAACCCATATTTTATTAGTGTGCTCTTGTCTGTCACGACAGGTACCAGCAATACAGCTATGTGGAGAACTTGTTTGCAGTTGGTCAAACCAGCACAATGCCAGTTGAATGCCAGACCTGTTTGCACCAAGACGTTCAAATCGTTCGAAAAATATAGTTTCTACAACCGTATTGTTGGCAGGTGAGACTAAAGACAGGCTGAGATGAAGTTCAGTTTCTGATTTGCCTTTGTGTAACGTTTATTACAGGAGATGCTATACTGTGAAAGGAAGTCAATATCCCAGCTTAGCATTCCCAGAGGAAACGTTGGCGTCGTTTTTCCTTACTAAATTTGAGACTTATGGAGATAAGCTTGCATTGGTATGCGACTTTTAAATCGATTTACTATTTTAGATTGTAATGATTGTATGATTGTATCTCATATCGTTTATTTTAAAGCTACCTTACCATCCTGGGTCGGTTATAATCGACATTCACAGATATCTGTATCAATATTTAAGAATCAGATACTGTCTACGAAAGTATTAACTATGACATTGCTATATTTCTTGAGACTATTGATATATGCGGGGTATGGAAGAGGGTTAACTTTTGGCCGAATTTTAGTTTTTCCATAGTAATACATTGTATATGTGTATGGTTTCCTTATATTTAGCACTTAGTCAGAACGTCAGAGTATTGCTTACTACTGTTCGGCAGTTCATCACTGCTACTATACATGATAATTTCAGCGTACTTCGAACCAGTGAACACGCGAAGGCCATGTTGCCTGGTGGGCTGAATGAATAAGGAAAATTATAAGAAAAAGTCACAGCGCAACTGCCTCAATATAAGTCCCAGGCGTCTTATTATTATTATTGGACTGTTGAATGTATAACTATAGGGTAGGGTAGACTAATGGTTCGACCTAGTAGGTGAGGAAACCCATTTACTGAGTCTGCCACTGGCGATAGTGTTCGAAGGTGGATAACACTAACAAAAGGGAAATTAACCAACAAAGAGCTGTATAAACAGACTCGACAATGTGCTGGTTCATTGAACTAACTCTGAGTACAGAGGGCCCGCGAAGTACATCGAATACTAAATAAATTTAATTAACAAAAAAAATATATTTTTAAGTTACCTACCTAGTTTACTATAATAATATATTACTTAAAATGAGTTTACACGTGTTCGAACTGGAGCAAACTCGTACCACTATAGCATTAAAGTATTTTGACTTGCAGACAAAAAAAATATATTTTTCCATGGGACCGCGAGTCATTGAAAAATATATTCAGGGTACTACTATGCAATTTTCCTAAAAAAGTTTGGGTACCACTGATACAGTACCTTAAGAATAAAAACATTATCGAAAGTCTCTGTTCGTAGGTGGATAACAATAACAAGAAGGAATTGACATACAGAGAGGTTCTAAGACAAACTCGAAAATGTGCCAGTTCCTTGTACAAACTTGGTGTACGTAAAGGTGATGTTGTTTCGATATGTGCTGCGAACTGCGTCGAATATCCTGTTCTATTGTATGCAGTAACGGCCTGTGGCGCTATCTTTTCCATGTCCAATCCCCTGTATACTGAAGGTGAACTGCCATCTAGTATTGCTTCACAGAGTGATATTCCCAGCTTCCAACGTCATTTATCGATTTACTATTTTTCTTTATAGAGGAACTGAGGCATCATTTCAGTGTTTCAAAACCCAACGTGTTGTTCGCAGGCACTGACTTTATTGAAAGATATGAGAAAATGCCTGAAGATTTAAAGTGTGCTAAGGTTATATGAAAATAACAAATGTTTATATGCATATTCCTTTCTAACCTTCCACTCCTTTCTTAGCATGTATTCACGATCGGTGAAAGAAGTGGTTATGTCTCATTTGATTCATTGGTTGCTGCAGGAGATGAACAAGGTAGGCAGTTCATTGAAATATGAATGATAGTGTGTATAGATGAATTGTGAATTATTTTATTGCTATTTAGCTTAGGCAAGCTATTCAGGTTCCACGGATTGCGCCTAAAATATAAAATTATTGTTAAACTTTCAAACCTGATTAGGCCGGGCTACTCATAAATGTTGCTGGCGAATGTGTATATATGTGAATGCTATCTACCTCTACTCTTCGCTAAGCCTGCCTGCTGGAATTTCAGACCAAATGATTACCAAATATTCACATATCTGTCTATTCCTTCAGGCAATATGTTTATAATGTTAGTAACGCATAAAACTTTGAATCCATTATTAGGAATCCAGGATGAGATCGTTATTGACGTCAAGAATGACGTGAGCCTTCTACCCTTCTCTAGTGGCACCACCGGTCTCCCTAAAGCAGTGATGCTGACCCATTATAACTGCGTTGCGTTGAGCGAAGGCGCACGGTAATTTTTTTAAAATCTGACATGATTCGTGGTTACAGAAAATTCCAGGTTTCCCATAAACCCATGTCTTTCTTCATCTTGCAGCTTTCACTTCAATCACATGCCAAATAGCCGAACGTATGGTGCTGTTCCCATGTTTCATGTCGTAGGATTTGGCCTCTTCATGAGTTCTATGCGTAGTGGAGCTTGCTATATATTTGACAGTAGGTTTTCCCTCGACGGCATGTTTCAGGCAATTCAGGATCACAAAGTGAGTAGTACTAATTGATTTTTGATTCAAACCAACACTTTTAGTCCTGGAGCTACGAAATTTGCCACCCCGACCCCGTATCTGCCTGTCCCTGCTATCAATGGACGTACATCGATAAAAGAGGACATAAAATCATCGTGAAACGTACATCATATTTATATATATATAAGCTTATCCCTTATAATCTATAAGCTATAAGTAGTAGATTATTGCTAGTAAATTGTTGCAATGTTGATTTTATTCCGTTTATTTAAGATAACGCACGTCACTGCAGTGCCTCCCATCATGCTTGCCCTTGCTAAAAGTCCATCGGTAGATAAATACGACATTTCTTCTCTGAAGCACGTTTTGTGCGGTGGGGCACCTCTTGCTGAGTCATTAGTGATTGAGGTCAAAAATCGACTTGGGATTTCGTTTGTACCAGGTACATAACATCATTGATTATATTAGCAACTGTCCTTACTGTATATAACAAGGATTCCTAATTTCATTACTGAAATATACAGTTGAGTACTACTTTATATTATACTTTTTAAATACGAGCGATGCAGAAATACTAACGAAATTCTACTAAACTACCGCCCGATTTTTCATGTAATGAAATTTTAATTGTTTAGTTTATGGTATGACTGAAGGAGTACCTGTAGCTGCCGGCGACAAGATTAATACATCGGCATCATCAGTGGGTCACATAAGTCCGAATGTTACAGTCAAGGTATATTTACAATTGAAATCCAACCTATTTATTGCTGCTGCATACACGATACTGTAACTATACAACTGTATTTCTATTCAAACGGAAATAGATATCTGATGTTTCTACTGGTGAAACACTGGGGCCTGGTCAAGAAGGCGAAATTCGAGTGAAAGCACCGACGGTTAATATACAGTAGCTACAATTCGCTCCTTACTTAACGACCAGGATCAGCTTCAACGACCTGAATAATATCTATAGATATTTCCTTACTGTCGGGAAGATGGGTGATAGAGTCCACGGGAATATGAAAAGTTATCAAATATCAGTTTTGTATGAATTCTATTAAATTATCTGAATAATCGAACACTATCTAACTGTCGAAAATGTAAGTAGGGAACTGTCTTAGTTGGCGTTCGTGGTAACAACCGTAAGTGCGAAGTGGTCGTTAAGCGAGGAGGATATATATATTGCGTCTTGACATCGAGTGGTGTATCAAGTATTTATAATATTTTCCTCTAGGTAATGAAAGGCTACTATAAAAATCCAGAAGCAACTACACAAAGCTTTGACTCAGATGGTTGGTTGTGCACTGGCGATGTTGGATATTATGATGATGATTCTATGCTCTATGTCGTAGATCGCGTCAAAGAATTGATCAAGTATAAGGGCTTCCAGGTGAATAGTATTTATCAGTCGGTACGAAATTGAACGACTTCAATATTAGATGTCCAGGAGAAGCCTTAATCAAAGCAAACATTTTGATGACTATATGACAATATTCTAGTTCTGAGTTTTTCCGGTCAGCAATTTTTTTTTATATGCTCATTTATGCTTCTAGGTCCCGCCTGCTGAAATTGAGGCAACTCTTCTTAAACATCCGAAAGTATCGGATGCTGCTATAATCGGCATTCCTGATTCGGATGCCGGAGAACTGCCTAAAGCATTTGTTGTAAAGAAAGATTCTAGCCTGACTGAAGTAGAGATCAAAAAATATATTGAAGGTATTACGAAATAATAGATATTATCGTTCCATTACTTCCAAAATCAATCGAGTCGTGGCGTGTTAGTAATATAACCGAATCAATGTTTAGATAAGCTGTCAAGTTACAAGCATTTACGTGGTGGTGTGGAATTTATTGAGATGATTCCTAAAACAGCCAGTGGAAAAATACTGAGGCGTGAGCTGAAAAAACGGAAGTAGGAATATGCTGTGCAGTTTCAAGTTTACTTGTTTCTTTCTTATATATCATATTAATTGTTAGGTTGTATATATTAATCACGTATAATTTGGTATGAAAAGAATTTTCAGCTGAAAACCATGGAACCGTTTTGAATCACTCCTGTACAACGATATCCAGAAATATGCTTGCTGAATAAGTTTGCTGAAACATGTGGAGCGTTACGAAGTTTAGACCGAGGACAGCTTAAGGGTTTGGATTAGTTCCAGATAAAGGGAGAGAGTCCATATACATGGAGACGAATGAATTTAGACATCACCAACGCTTAAAATAAACTTGTCGATCAGTTCAGTCAGTATCTGTAAGGGTCAGTATTTAGAATATGGATCTAATAAGATTGATATATTAAATCGCCGATATTTTTACATCAGCATGTGACAGTTTCCTTTGCTTAAATCCAACCTAAATTATCAGGTGTAATTTACTTTACCTCCCATTGCATTTTCGTCCGTTTAAGCAGTCAATGGTATTTTAACTATAGTACAATTCTAGTATCGTGTTGTATTCCAAGAAAAGCTTCCAGAATCATTACTGGTTGCAAAACGACGTCCCAACAATAAAATGCTGAGAATTAGTTCGATTGTAGTTAAACGCCAGTTAACTGAACTGTCTGGGAAGCACATTCGTTCAATAAGGTTTGTACTAGTTCAATACATAAGTTACGTAATCGGGATCCCCAAGCCTCAGGCAGGAATTAATTTTTGTTTTGCAGCCGAGCATTCAGCGATGTTCATGTCAAACAAAGTACTTACCCTGATGTTGTAATTCCGGAGGTTTCTTCTTGCTCTTTCGTGTTAGGAAAGCTGAAAGCATATGGCGACAATATTGCTATGGTACATTCAAAGTGAATAAGAAAGGCGATTTGATCCATTACATTCATTAACAACAAAGCACATATAATCTTTTGTACAGGTCGAAAATGCCAACGGCAATACAGTGACATTCAAACAACTATATGATAAAACAATAAAGTGTGCTGCTGCATTAAATACTCTTGGACTTGAGAAAAACGACGTTGTTGGCATATGTTCATTAGGGAATGTCGAATTCGTTTCTGTGCTACTTGCAACTCTTGCCTGTGGCGCCATTGTTACTACATGTAATCCTTACTTTCATGAAGGTGGTCAAATGGAAACTATTTATTTCATTCTCGTTCAATCGTTCTTCTCTTATTTTATTTTATAAAATATTTCTAGGAGAGTATCTTCATCAGTTAACTTCCTCTCGACCAAAATTCATTTTTACGGATGCCAACAGTAGCAAAAAAATTGACAATATCGCGAACGATCTCCCCGGTCTGCAGGTACCCACATTGTTTGTAATGAATATGAAATTGCTGACGATTCAGTGAAAGCTTGGTAGCACAGGGATACCAGCCATCCAACAATTTTTGATTCTACTATTCTAGAATGTGTTCCAACTGGGACAAAATTCAGATGGTAATTCCTACACAGACCTAATAGAAGGGGCAAATGAAAAAGGTAATTTCAATTTCGCTCGCAAAATAGTGTCGATAATCTCGTTAATCCATATATAAATGTAGTGAACATTTATTTTTTTAAGATTTTCCGAATACCGTTGAGAGCAGTGCCAAAGAGGACGTCGCTATGTTACTCTATTCTAGCGGAACTACTGGTCTACCGAAGGGTGTTATGATCACGCATTACAATGTTGTCACTGGCCTTATATTACTTTTGTAAGTAGATTGAAGTTTTAGTTATGTAGCGTACGTAGCCAAATTTGAGGCATATAAGGCGCATGGCTTTGCATTAAGAAAAAAATTAATAGCCGTTACTTATGGTAAAGTACGATATATAGTCAGTGGTACAGTATTGTATTTTTATGATTCGCCATTCGATATGTTTGACAGATCCCAAATGCGTTTGGTTTCATCAAGCACACTTTATAATCCATTACCATTGTTTCACATTGGTGGATTATACTTCACACTGAGCAGCTTAATACGTGGTGTTAAAGTTGTCATCGATCAGGGAAGATTCAGTGTTGAAAGAATGCTTCAAACTATTGAAAAATACAAGGTAATACGTTTAAACCTATTTCATGCTTGCCATAGACGCCATTTCAACAGGTAGGCCACTGGTATTAATTCAACCATTAGTGTGCTAGTAAAATCTAAAATAAACTAATTTTAGATCACGTGCCTTGTCACTGCTCCCCCGAATCTCTTGGCCATGAGTAAAACAAATTTATTGACCAAGTACGACACTTCTTCGGTTAAACGCATCGCTTGCGGTGCAGCACCGATTGCTACATCAGCATTTGAATTAGTACGAAAGAGATACAATGCGGAAGTAATTGCAAGTGAGGAATTCATATATATCTATATAGTTGATTCCGGTTAACTGGAACACATTGGAACTGGATTACTATCCCCAATAAATTCGGTGCCCCAAACAAACAGGAGTAGCAAATAGGATAAACATAGAAGTAAAATTTGTATTTCAAATATTTAGTGGTAACCGATGGTCCAATTAACCGGGATCCACATTATCGTTAATTGCAATACTCTATGTATTATTTTCAATCGAAAGTGTATGGATTGACGGAGTGCATGCCTGTTTCTGCCGGAGATTCGCTTTGCCCTTCGAACTCCGTTGGTGTAATTTTAAATAACACTGAAATAAAGGTATAGTCATTGAAATATATTGCGATGTAGATGGAATGATGTTTTTTGAAAAATTCCAACTTATTCAGGTCATTGATCTCAAAACTGGCGAAGACCTGAGAGCAGGAAAAGTTGGAGAAATTCTCGTTAAAGGTCCACAGGTTCGCTGTCCAAATGTATAGCTTTTTTCACACAATACATTTATTCCCACATTTATATATTTCCTGTAGATGATGAAGGGATATTTCAACAATTTCAAAGCTACTGCAGAAACAATAGACCAAGAAGGATGGTTACACACCGGTGATATTGGACATTATGACGACCAAGGAATATTGTATATTGCAGATCGTCGGAAAGAACTGATAAAATTTAAAGCATTTCAGGTCTTCCTTCTTATTGCGAGCATCTTCGAAATTATTAGGTTGTTTGTTATCATGAATAATTGCACAGGTAGCCCCAGCTGAACTCGAATCTACTCTTGTGAAGCATCAGAAGATTGCAGATGCAGTTGTGATAGGGATTCCCGATGAAGAAGCTGGAGAACTACCGAAGGCATTTGTAGTGAAGGCAGATATAAAATTGAGTGAGAGGGAAGTCATCAAATATATTCAAGGCATGCTGTAAAATTTTGATATCTCATGGTAATGAACGTTCACTTCATAGTAACATTGTCATTACAGAAACGTTGGTTTACTACAAGCATTTGCGTGGCGGTGTAGAATTTATCAATTCTATTCCAAGGACTGCTTCAGGGAAAATTCTAAGACAAAAGTTTCGTCAATAACGCCTAACGGACCATGCAAAGCTGATATTTTGTGTAAATGATAAACTAATATCATTACGTTTTCATTTTTGCAGAGTGATTCGAAAATATGATTTGACAAGTTTCTTTACTACTAACATGAACCTGAAGTGCTAACTTGGTGTGTTACAAAGAAGTTTATCACACCATAGTAATCGCTTGTGCATAAACACTCTTTAAACGTTTCGTGTTTGTCCAGGATAAGAACGTAATCATTAGAGCGTAGAAGAGTTACTGCTTAATTGTTGAAACTGCACGCTAGCAAATCATTAGCAAAGAAATGTGCTACAAATCTGATAAAGGTTTTTATTATACATTACAGAAAATTCATGGCTTAAAATTGTGTAATGTCTAAAACTAACCACGTGTACCCAATATATATTAAGCGTTATTATATCATATATTTCAAGACATACAAAACCTTTCTTGGCATGTCAATAAAAAAACTGTTGTTCAACGTACCAATTCTGCTATTCACCTGAAAACCTTTCTCCAACGTAAGTTATCTATTGCAGTGCCTAAAAATATAGTGATATTATCCTAAATTAAACTTAAAATTCTGAAATTATTTGTACTTGAAAGGAAGTGTTTTTTTGATGTAGCGTCTTATCAACGTACGTAACCTACCCTCTTAGGTCGAATTAAGAGAGATTCTGCTCTGAATGAAAGCGATATGATTAAAGTTTTGTGTATACCCGAAAATCTCATATGTTGACAAAGTAACCCAGATACAGTAATGTCCACAGCTGTGGTAAGCAAGACTGATTCAGCAGCGAAATTATCTTCCTGTGCAGTGAAAGAAAAGTAGATCTATTTGTACACACCGTTTTATCATTATGAGGTGAATGAAGCTTTTAACTAGTACTGTATATGAATTTATATTTGAGACATTACATAGAGTTGCATGTTTTACAGTCGAGAATTCAATGATTCAAAGGTTAAGGAAAGCCCTTATCCTGATATCGCCATACCCGAAGTTTCTGTAGCTTCTTTCGTTTTTGAAAGATTGAAGAAATATGGTGACAAAATTGCTATAGTAAGTATTGCTCAATACGGAGTATTTATTTATAGTAGGAGCATATAAGTAATTCTAGTGCAATTCAGGTTGACAACACAAAAGGTGAAACAGTGACGTTTGGCCAACTGTACGATCAAACAATAAAATGTACGGCAGCCTTATACAAGCTTGGACTTGAACATGGTGACGTAGTTGGCACTTGTGCATCGGCAAATGTTGAATTTCCAGTTGTATTGCTGGCAACTCTTGCATGTGGAGCGACTCTCGCTTCATACAACCCTCATGTCCAAGAAGGTTGTCGAAGAAAAGTCTTCTTCATGATTATTTACTTCAATCGCGAGATAGGATAATCAAAATCTGAAATCCTTTCTTGTACAAGATTTTCCGAAAAATGTTGGAATCAACGCAAAAGAGGACATTGCGTTGTTATTGTACACCAGTGGAACAACTGGTTTACCTAAGGGTATTATGGTCACACATCACAACGTTGTTGCAATAGTGCTGCTATTTTCGTGAATATTACATTTTCTTATATATATGCATGAATGAATACCTAATGATCTAGTGCTAAAGTGAAGTACTGGACCGCAGAATTGTCTCATCTAACGATTTGGGGAATCCTAGTAACGTTTTGAGGTCTCGCTAACTAATTTCTGATCAGTGATTAGATCAAAAAGCCTTGTTTCATTCTTACGCTCAAAATTTAAACAAATTAGGAATTTCCTTCACATATTTTAAGGGGCTCAATTTCCAGAATTTCTTCACTGAAAAACTTATTAGAAATATTGACAAAGCATCTTTCACCCTCCCAAACAAGTAACTGAACGTCGTTCATACTGCATCTACTGTCAATGCCCCTTTTTCAAGTTTATTTATACAGTATTTTATATTAACATCAGGCTAACACTACTTCGTTTGATTTCGAAGCTATCATTTTACATGAGTGGAATGTATTATGGAAGTGGAACATGCGTTACTTTAGTAACTTTAGTTTACTTTGATGCGTGGTGTTGAACTAATCATTGATGAGGAAGTCACCATTGAAAGAATGTTTCAAGCTATTGAAAAGTATAAGGTAATACCAATACAATTTATGTATATGAATTTTGTATATTTTCCCGCTAGGGTTGAACTTGAACAAATTTTCAAATTACTTTATATTAATTAATTTAAACTAAATTTAGTGGTGCTATCCTCATCAGCAATTGAATCATTAAAACAGCGGTACAATGTGCAAGTGATAATAGGTGAAGGAGTAATTATTAACCAAAGAGAAACCGTTGTGTGGTAATTAAGCATAATGCTATTGTAATTTAAAGCGTACGGTCTTACTGAATGCCTCGATGTTTCTGCTGGAGATTCACTCTGTCCTTCTAATTCGGTTGGCTTGATTTCTAGCAACACTAAAGTGAAGGTACAAATCATTATAGAACTAGCATCGAATTACGTGATATTCACTCCATTCATTTGCTTCTGCAGGCCACTGACTTGGGTCAGGGAAAGAAGGAGCTATTCTTGTGAAAGGACCACAGGTTTTACAGTGTGCTATTATTGTGAATACTTTGTGGTATCTCTTAAAGCAGTTTTTGTTTATGTTGTGGCAGATGATGAAAGGATATTTCAATGATCCAGAAGGTACTGCAGAAATAATAGATAAGGAAGGTTGGTTGCACACTGATGACATTGGACATTACGACGACAAAGGGATATTGTATATCTCGAACCGACGAAATGAACTAATAGAATATCAAGGGAATCTGGTAAAATAAATGCACTTTGTATATATTCTACTGTGCTTATACGGGATCATATTGTAATTAAATGTACAGATAGCACCAACTGATATAGAATCAGTTCTATGGGAACATCCGAAGATAGTCGATGCAGGTGTAATAGGGATTCCTGATAAAGAGGCTGGGCAATTGCCAAAGGCGTTTGTGGTTAAAAGAGAAAACAATTTGAGTGAGATGGACGTGATCAGATATGCCGAAGGTAGGATATACGTTTCATTCATGCTTCAAAACTTAACAGCATTCTAATAGAACTCATTAATGATTGTGAAATAAGTAAACGGTGATCGTGGAAATTTGCTACTTAACATATTGCCCAACACTGAAATTATTAGTGGTTCTCATTGAAGTGAAATCTCTCTTCCTCGTTCAGAGTTATCATCCAACATCCTAGGCGCACTATTAAGCTACAAGGTATCACGCCTACAGCTGAGAATATATGAACTATTTTACAGGAAGGTTAGTTTACTCCAAACATCTACATGGAGGTGTCGAATTTATTGATTGAATTCCAAGAAATTTCTCTGGCAAAAAAATGAGACGAAACCTCCGAGAATTATACCATTCTACTTAATGGAAAGGATCAATCCAATGCAAATCCATTCCAATCAATGAATGAATGACGCGGAGGGGAATACATTAATTTTACTAAATACTACTAAAATCCATCCATCATGTCAGTTATTCATTTCAAATAAACAATTCACAATTCTAATCTAAACACTTGTAAGAGTCCATTCGTGATAGTGTATACTAGATTAATATATGATGTTCACGAAAAATTGCGAGCCAGACGCTAAAATAAAATTTTCGAAGTTTCGCATTTGGTAACTCCGCATACCCTTGATGTCTTTTGCAATTCCAACACACCTTGCATTTTCGAACTTACGTACTTTAGTCCTGGAGCTACATCTAGCGGAGCGGAGCGGAGCGGAGCGGAGCGGAGCTAAAATCTGCAGCATTTTGTTGGCTAAACAAAATTAGTTGGACAGAAAGAAAGAAGGGTTGTTATAAAGCAAGGTTGGAATTTTAAAAACTGTTATTGGGTTGGTATTGAAGATAACTTGAATAATCACTCTTGTTTGCAAGCACGCGTACATAGGAAATTCAAGAAACGTCCAATCACCCTGGTACCTTCGAAATGAGGTAAGAAAGGCAATGACAATAATATTGTGGAGAGTCGATCAGATTTTGGTTGTCGAAAATATTATGAAATGCATGGAATCCTATTTTAATGAAGCATTCAGTGGATCTTGACGTAAATTTATCTTATTTCAGTCGAGAATTTAGTGATTCTAAGGTTAAGGAAAGCCCATATCCCGATGTTGTCTTACCAGAGGTGTCAGCGGCTTCTTACGTCCTTGAAAATATGAAGAAATATGGGGACAACATTGCTTTTGTAAGTTCAAAGATTTAGTAGAAATATGCCATGTAATACCAATGGAATATATATATATATATGCAGATTGATAGCGTAAATGGAAAAACAGTGACCTTTAACCAGCTATATGTTCGAGTACTAAGGTGTATCTCTGCCTTCAATAATCTTGGACTTGAACAAAACGATGTGGTTGGTGTCTGTTTTTCGAATAGTGTTGAATATCCGGTGGTATTGCTGGCCACATTTGCATGTGGAGCGATTGCTTCCACATGTTATCCCAATTTTCGTGAAGGTAACCGAGGAATATTTATATTTCGATATATTGTTGTATCATTTATCATAATAAAAATTTTCCAGAGGAAATTCTTCACCAGTTTCTCTTATCTCGACCAAAGTTTATATTTACGGATGCGATCAGCTGCCGACAAATCAAAAACATTGCTAAAGATCTTCCCAGTTTACAGGTAATTTATTATTATTATGAATATCTACATTTGCCCTAAACACGGTATGACAATGATGCCTGGCTCGCACCCCCTCCATTCACTGAAAAACTTTTTGAAGTTACGAGTATTTTGCTATTAAATCTTATTAAATTCAGACGCATCAAATAATACAAAACTGTAGCTAACCGGCCTCGACCTAAACCAATGAAGTAATTCAATATTATTGAGAATTATAGCACATGCCAGTCGTAAGATTTTGATCACCAATAAGAAATTGTCGCAGTAAGAATTTTTCCTTGAGAAACTGCCTGGTGAAGTGTTCGGATGAACGAATTTCGAGTTTTCAAGAACAGAACTCACTCGTGAATCGAGGAAGTGCTGCATTTGTATAGACTCTAGAGCAGGGGTGGCCACACTTTTTCAGCATGCGAGCTACTTTTAAATGACCAAGTCAAAATGATCTACCCACTACCACTGTTGCAACGCTTCGTTGCATATGCTCATACATCAAAATACATTCTTCGAGACTCGTTTTGACTCGATAGCGATCTACCAACGCTATCTTTGCGATCGACGTATTGGCCACCCCTGCTCTAGAGTATAGAGCCACTACACTATCTATAAATTGTGTCGTTATTTATATTTCTTTTCGTTGATGATATACAATGATACCTAAAGGAAATAGTATTCGATTATATTTATTAATGAACAATCCAACAGTGTCGCCACAATTTAAATATTTTATCAGTACTGTATTTAAAATATATATACTGGATCGCAGAAAACTTTTCGAATTGGCGATGGTCATGATGATAATTCATTCACCAGCTTGCTAGAATTGGGCAAAGGAAAAGGTATTTGCGTTCTTTCTCGTTCTTGTCCTCTGGTTATTGCATACTATTCCTATATTATAATTTCAGAATTGATTAATAAATCTGAAGAAACATTCTATTTGCAGAGGATGTTTCCAAGATTGTTGGGGTCAACTTCAAAGAGGATATTGCTTTGCTGCCTTATTCCAGTGGCACAACTGGTTTACCGAAGGGTGTTATGCTCACACATCAGAATTTGATGGCCAACTTCAAACTTTCTCCGTAAGTAATCGAAATTCTGTAATCAAACTGTTATTTTTATAATTTGGGTGAGCTGCGACTAGACTTGATTCGTTTCTTAGAAGATTTGACGACCATCATTAGGAATTATTCAATCGAAATTATAAGGAATTCAAAGATACAGACTTCGGGTTCTACTAGTAGTATGCAGTCTCCAGACAGAAAGGAAATTCAAATTAAAATGAACTTAAAATTGTATAGCATCCATCGTTCCATCGTTCCATCGCTCCATCGTTTCTTCATAAAACTGCTATAGATGTAAATAGTATCGACTGTAATGAAAGATTTTTTTGTTTTTCTATCAGATTTGCGCTTCGTTTGGTCCCGACACGCACACTATATCTAGCAATGCCAATGTTCCACCTCGGCCCAATAATATATACCTTAATCAGTTTGATCAATGGCGCTAGAACTGTTTTGTCTGAAGAAATTTTCTCTGTTGAAAGAATGTTTGAGGCTATTGAGAAGCATAAGGTTATCTTTATACCTGTTGTTTCAATTTATAAGTATTGAAAAGAAAATATAAGGTATGGACATTCTATTAAAACATTCATATCTGCATGTAGATATCGTGGAGTCTTATGTATCCCTCAATGCTTTTGGATATGAGTAAAAGCGATTTGTTCACGAAGTATGATATTTCTTCTCTCAAATTCATCCTTACTTTTGGATCATGTGTCTCTCCATCTGCACTAGAAGCAGTAACACAACGGTGCAACGCGAAAGTAATCACAGGTAGAAAGTTTTACTGACTCTGCGCTGTCTGTCATTGATGGAGTGAAGAGGGGAAAGGGGTACCTGGTCCGAGAATTGCACATCTGACGAAATTCCTAGTATAGGCCTTGTATGGTGCAATCCGAGTAACCCATTATACTGCTAATGTAGAATTGGGCACTTAATAATTTATTTAATATTTATTTCGAAAGGTTACGGCCTAACTGAATGCGCTCCTATTGCGTATACCGACTTTCTCTGTCCTTCCAATTCCGTTGGTGTAATTTTAAGCAATACTAAAGTGAAGGTATGGAAATACTCTATTGACCAATTAACTTAATTAATAACCTAATCTTATATTATGAAATAGCTTTCTATGAACGTGGTTTTTATTTGAATGCTGAACACTTCATTAGATCTTGGACCGCGAAAGTGAAGAGGAACTTGGACCAGGGGAAGATGGAGAAATTCTCGTCAAGGGACCCCAGGTTTTTATAACCCATGCTCCTTGACTTGATTTTTGTTATGCGATACTCTTTTTGTCGTAGATGACGAAAGGTTATTTCAATAATCCTGAAGCCACTGCTGAAATGATAGATCAAGAAGGCTGGTTGCATACAGGAGATATTGGACATTATGACGAGGAAGGAATTCTATACGTTATTGGTCGACAGCAGGAAGTGATAAAATATAAAGAATATCAGGTCGTTTAGGAATAAAATTCTATGAATCTCCTATAAACAGTTCTATCAACATTATGACCTCTAATGCACAGATATCTCCTGCCCAAATCGAGTCTGTTCTCGTGAAGCATTCGAGGATTGCTGATGCCGCTGTGATAGGGATTCCCAATGAAGAAACTGGAAAAATGCTGAAGGCATTTGTGGTTAAAGCAGATCCGACATTATCTAAGGAGGAAGTGACAAAATACATTGAAGGTATGTTATATTTTGTTGTGTGGTGTTTGGTCCGTCTTTTTTATAGATTTACACGGGTCAAGAACAACATACTATGAATAAACTTTTTCTACACGTTTTCACACTTTTTCACTCTCTCCTCACAACGAATCATTTTGAATTTGTATTACGAATTGAATTTCCGTAAACAGGAATAGGGATATTTTTGAATGCAGTACTGTATACATTTTAATTTATTATATAAACCTCTTGTAAAAGTAATCAAGTTATTATTGTATTTACAGACACCATGAGTGAATACAAACATCTGCGAGGCGGAGTGGAATTTATCGATTTCATTCCAAGAAGTGCGACCAGAAAAATACTCAGAAGTAAATTGCAAAATTTAAGTGTTTAAATAAGTAGCAATAGCACAGCGTTAGTATAATGTAAAGGTTTCAATTAACACGGACTGAAAACTTTAACCCTGCTTGCAGTTAATTTTATTTTAATGACACCGATCTAGTGATAATTGTATTGTATTGTATCGTTCAATTCATTATCAAAATATAGTTGATTACTGCTGTTTGAAGTCTACTACTGCTAATAATTCTGAAGTTATAAGTGTGAATCTCTGTGTTTGTATGTAAACTGCAACGCTCATAGTTTGCAAATAGACCATGCTTGGCTTGTAAACGTCTAGCTGAAGCCACAATTCAGCTCGAGTTCGTGCAGAAATGCAGCTGAAGCAATAACCAGCGGTTACGTGAAATCTCTTAGCGCGAAGTTAGCTCGAAGAAATTTTTCAGGCACCCATCTCGATGTTGTGAGAGACTGAATGACGATATTAAAACTACTACGATCGATACTAAAGTTAAGAAGTCTCATATCGTGAAACTGTTATATAGAAGGTTTCTGCAGTTTAATTTGTGCTCGGAAAATTGAGGCATTAGTGGGATAATTGCTTTACTGACTTCGGAAAAGTTAGTGTATATGCAAAGTAGTAGTCTTAGTACGCAGTATACGGACCAAGCAACTCGCATGTACTAGTCAAGGCAGTTGTATCGACATCTATAAGTAAATATTTGTGTCTAGCTGTAAAATACCGTTGATATTTCTATGTACCTGTACTATTTGTACAAGCTCTAAATGTCAAGAACAACATTCACTTTACACTTCCAGACGTTCAGATCTATCTGTAATACTAGTTCTCGGTTAAAATGTTTAGAATAGCTGTCACCTTTGTAAGAGGATTCGAAAAATTTAAGGTGCTGTCACTATATGGATCGAAGCTTAGAATTTTAAGGCAAGTATAGTTAAGTAAGCAATTCACAATTCTGCTTTGCATTACTTATATGAGAGGTTCTTTCCCTATTGTCGTGTTAGGCGCATGTCTGGAGTTGGTACAGAAAAAGGAAGTACGTACCCTGATGTTGTCATACCGGAAGTATCATTGTCTAAATTTATGCTGGATAGAATTGGGAAATATGGAAATAAAGTTGCGATGGTAAATAATGGTTTGTTTCCACTCTATGATAAAATCAATAACATCCTAAGATTCATATTTTTCATTGGCAATAGATCGAAAATGCCACCAATAAAACATTGACATTCAACCAAGTTCAAGATCAAACGATAAGATGTTCTCGTGCTTTGTACAAAGCCGGACTCAGGAAGAACTCTGTTGTTGGTTTGTGTACGATGATCTGCATGGAATACCCCATTATACAAATAGCAGCGGCAATGTGTGGTGCAACCAGCACTATGTGCAACCCACTTTTAACCGAGGGTATTGTAGTTGTATACATATATATAGGCTATAGGCAATATTAAAGATTGCGAATAATATCCATTGTTCAAAATTCCTGTACTCGTAGGCGAAATTTTGAAACAGTTCAAATCGTGTCAACCGAGTATGGTATTTACTGATGCTTGCAGCTTGAGTAAACTTGAAAATATTTCAAAACACTTACCATGCTTACAGGTATTAAATCTATATAAAGTGTAATCTTCCTCATAACAATAATCATTATTTGATGTTGAATTGAATGCTGTTATTTCAGAAAGTTTATGTTGTCGGGAATCATACGGGAAACAATTCATTCAACGATTTATTGAATAGCAGCGATGAATCGGAGCAGAGTATGTAGACTTGTTTAGCATTTCACCTACTTTGCCGATAATAATTAGTTAATTTACTGATTGCTTTTTCTTTATATGTTATAAAGATCATATCGATGAGATTCTCATTGATAGCAAGAAGGATGTAGCATTTTTGCCCTACTCAAGTGGAACGACTGGCTTGCCGAAGGGTGTCATGCTAACACATCACAACGTGATTGCCGCTGCTGTATTAACTCCGTAAATTTTAATATCGTTTTCTCTCGCTAAATATTCTTAATTTGCATCAGCAGCATCCATTTTCTTCTAGGATGACAATGCGCTTGTCCCCAACCACCATCTTTTATTCTGTGCTACCAATGTTTCATATGATGTGCGCTTCTTTCAGTTTCGGTTGCTTGGCGCTTGGAGTCACAAATGTACTGGAACAGCGATATACTACTGAACTGCTACTGGACACCGTGCAGCGACGTAAGGTAATTACACAAACACATACAATAGTAGCTGAGGGTCCATGCAAGTTTTTAACTTAAGAGCATGTCGCACAGTCGAATATGTAATTTCTAACACCATTTTCTGCTTTCCCGGGCAGATAGCCGCTGCAGTACATCGCGTATATTTTTAAAGTAAGTGTCCGCATTTTCGGACCTTTTCTTTGGGTTCCTATGGACATGCCCAGACACGATATTTCAAACCCCTAAATTACAACACCTAATTTAACAGTGGTTAGGAAGGATAAGGCGAACAGAAAACCCATGTATACTTCCAGATATATGCAATTCGTCTGTTCTGTAATTTGTTTTCCAGATAACTCACTTGCTTGCTGTACCACCTATGCTTTTAGCCATGGAACAAACAGATCTGTTCGATAAGTACGATACAAGTTCCCTCAAATGTGTTTTATATGGAGGAGCTCCTGCATCAAGTTCCACAATAAAGTTTGTGCAGAATCGTTATAATGTAACTATGACAGCAGGTATTATCATGGGTTCACACCTGTCTATTAGATCACCATTGAACATGTCATGCATGTATTGGTGGTAATATAATGAGCTTTCAGTCGGTCCTTCCATAATTTAAATATAATTATAATACATTATATCTGTGTTCTAGGTTATGGATTGACAGAATGCCTACCAATTTCTCTCGGGGAACAGAACATAAATTCATTTCATTCCGCTGGATCAATTTTTTATAACACGAAAATAAAGGTCTGATTTTATTATGCTTTACGAGGTTTCCATAAAAATATATCAGCTGAGCTATGACGCTATTATGTTTTATTGGATAGGTCATTGATGTCGTAACGGGAAAGACACTTGGTCCCGGAGAGAAAGGCGAAATTCTTGCCAAAGGACCACAGGTATTATTTTTTTGCATATTTGCATAAGTATGAACAGTTTTTATGAATAAATGACCTCATATATAAAAATAAGCCTGAATATAGTAGCTATGAAGCATTGTTTCTCAACCTGGGATACTCAGGGGATCTCAAGTCCATCCCAGAAAGTGCTGGTAATAGTCCTTGTGATAATTTTGAAAATAAGCTATCATAGATATTTTCTAATTTGTGTTTACCCTGTTTTTTATGGTAACAATGATAAAAGGGTATAGATAATGATAAAGATTGTTGTCAATAAGAATTAAATTTCACTTGACTCTGACTAAGAAATATTCAAGAAGGGGTACTGGCCTAATCGCCTTGTTGTGCTAGGCTAATAAAAGGTAGATAAAAACTGCTATAGAGATTCCCCCTACCGCAATTGTTCATAATCAAAGAAGGTTTTTAACGGGGCTATGAAACATAAAAAACAGCTTCATGACGGAAATTCATGAGCACTAAGTGCTTTAATACAACGTAGAAAAATTGAAGTTTTTACATTATTCGCCATCCTTTTATAGCGCATGAAAGGATATTTCAATAATCCTGAAGCTACTGCAGAAGTAATAGATGAAGAAGGTTGGTTGCACACTGGGGACATTGGATATTACGATGAGCAAGGAACATTATATTTGGTAGATCGCCTGAAAGAACTGATAAAATATAAAGCATTCCAAGTAAGAATCTCTTCTCACCATATCATTTTATCCACAAGAAAACACATATAACAAAGGGAGTTTAACAAAAACATTTGTGAATTTACAATCCTGATTGCTTCAAAAGGGTCCACCACCTCCACACCCTTCAAAATATACCAGGGTTTCCATGGGAAATGTGGTATTCGTTGAGAGTGGCTGTTTTAGAATTTATGCAATTTTGGTTGATTCCCATATTTCAGATTGCACCTGCCGAACTTGAATCAGTTCTCCATAAACACCCAGAAATTTCTGATGCTGCTGTTATCGGTATTCCCGACCCAGTAGCTGGAGAGCTACCTAAAGCTTTCGTGGTTAGGAAAACCAAAACTCTCACCGAAGAAAAAGTGAAAAAATTCGTCGAAGGTGGAATTATTCAATTCCATTTTTTTAAAACTTATTCAGAAATGTATTTACACAAATAAATCACTTATCTATTCAGGTTCTGTAGCCCGTTACAAATTTTTAAGAGGTGGAGTTACTTTTATCGATTCCATTCCAAAGACACCAAGTGGAAAAATCCTGAGGCGAGAATTGAGGAACCGAAAATGAACTCATATAATGCAATATGATTCTGAATGTTAATTTAATTGATTGATCATTCCTCCAATCTGTATAGACCCTGCTATAAATGATATTGAAGATAAGAGAGGGGTGGAATGAGGGGCCCAAGTGATTTTTCCATTTAAGGCCTTAATCTCCTATTTACTACTATGTATACCTACACCTCTTTCTCATAGTACCTGCTTGTAAAACGATATAAGGTAGTTTGTAATTCAACGGCTCTCTGTTATATTACACAATGTTTGCTTCAGAGCTATAAAAATCACTTGCTCCAATAATTATGGGCCATTTTTTTCTATTTGTACTGTTTTACAGTACAGTATCTACAGTGTTCGTTCATCAGTTTAATCGGTCCCTAATCGTAAGTGCTCTTCCTGTATATATGCATACCGATAGCCTGACAGAACATTGACTACGGTAGAATAGAGTTGACCTATTTCATGCGGTGAACGCAGTTCAGCATACTTTGAGCTTTGTTTGAATGATCGCAGTCCTATAGTCTTTTTTTTAAACTTGTAATGATTTTTATATTAATCAATAGGGAGCTTCGGTAAATCAGTTGTTAATAGGTGATTTATTAATGTTTGCAGTGTAAATACGGCATCGTCGCTGCATCACGATCGTGTTAATATTTAGAATAAAGTAGCAGCTCATAGACTTATTTCAGCGACATCCCTGCGACAATGGTGTTTACGAGCTTTTATCCTGATATTGATATACCTGAGATATCTTTATCTGAGAAAATTTTGCATAAAATCAAGAATTATGGAGATGCTGTAGCTTTGGTACGTTATTTGATATAAAATTTCCCACGGCTGAATTAATGTAGCTTGATCAGATACTATTATATTTGTTTAAGGTTGATACAAACCAAGGAAGGTCATTGAATTTCAAGCAAGTCTATGATCAAACGATAAAATGTGGGAGTGCCTTATTTAAATGTGGATTGAGAAAAGGGGATGTTGTCTGCATATGTACCCCTAACTGTGTAGAATATCCCATCATTTTTCTTTCTGTTGCTTCGTGTGGGGCAATTACCACAACATGCAACCCATTGTATGGAACAGGTGGGAGAACGCTCCTTGCTATATTTTTCACGCTTATAGATGTATGATTACCATTTTCATGTTGCAGATGAAATGCTTCAGCAATTCAAACTCTCTCAACCGCGAGTTATCTTCTGCGATAGCCAAATTGTCGAGCGGATAAAAATTATAGCCGAGAAACTACCAGGTTTAAGGGTAAGGAAAAGCTAGATTTTGTTTTGTATATTTCATCTTAAGCGGTTTCAAATATGTTTTAGCATGTGTACACCATTGGTGAAATGGATGGAATGATATCTTACAACACATTGGTAAATTCTGATTCCGGAGCAGGTAATACATTAACGCATTGAATATGGATCAGTTGTGATTAGCGAAAAATATTTGTTTTCTATGCAAGAATTCCCTCGAAATATTCCCATTGATGTTAAAGATGATATCCTGGTATTGCCGTATTCCAGTGGGACGACAGGACTACCAAAAGGCGTCATGTTGACTCATTATAATTTGCTCAGTCAGATTTTAATAACAAGGTGACGTAAATTTTCACTATGGATACGTATGCTATTTTAGGCGTTCGTGCGTGAATCATGTTGGATATGAAATTATTTTAACATTTTAATTTAGCTTCACTTTCAACATGAGCCCATCAAACTGTTTCTACATGGTTGTACCTATGTTTCACACATTCGGCTTTACATTCGCCATGTATTGTCTGCATCAGGGGGTAAAGAATGTTTTTGATACGAGATTCAATGTGGAGCGGGTTTTCGAAGCTATTCAGACTCACAAAGTAAGGGATTCTGATTAGCTCGAACTTTATATATATAGTTATATATTTAGTCTAGACAAAATTCCTTTTAAAATGCACGTAGTCAACTTCGTTTCTCTCGAACCGGTTACAAAATTCCACTGTTGACAAAGTGTCAAGACGAGCTCAAAAAATTCACAGCATTTCACAGGTGTTTGGTATTGATAGCGGAAAGCTAAATCTTCTATTAGGTCAAAGTAATTGGCCTGATCCCCTCGATTTCGTGCGAACGATCTTTTACTGTATTGAAAACCTACTGCACAGGTATCTCATATGTCTGCAGTACCACCAATTATGCTAGAAATGGCTCACAGCGATCTGCATAAAAAGTACGATACAGCATCACTGAAACGAATGCTAAGTGGTGCTGCGCCCATCGCTCCGGAGTTGATTAAAACCATACAAAATCGCTACAATATAGTTGTCTCTACAGGTCAGTTATTTGAACTATTCGGAGTTTTTCTTTTCGATCCTTCTTTTAGAATATATATCCGAACTTAACGATACATACACAGCGAAAAAAATAACTGGATATATCAAGAGGTGGGTGTAGGCACAGCCCCGATGGAGTAGGGTACCGGGCAGGTGGCGTGAATATAATGCAAGAATTTTATCACCATGGCATTATATGCATAAATATTTCAATAAATGGCCGTAGCCAAAACTTCCTCAAATTACAAAATCCATCCGCAACTTAGACCTAATCATACAAATGAATTGAATTTTATATTTCACTAGCATATGGATTGACGGAAGGAGTGCCATTATCGTCTTGCGATCCAATAACTAACGAAATGAAATCAGTTGGAATGATTTGCCCAAATATTTCAATTAAGGTAGATATGTTTGTAATCGTCCACTCGCTACTATTTTATATGCAGTAATGCGGAGCTCTTACTTTCTAGATTATCGATCTCGAAACTGGAAAAGAACTCGGACCGGATCAAAACGGAGAGATCTTGGCTAAAGGGCCTCTGGTAGGATTCATATTGGCATATTAATATAACCTTTTTATTCTGTAATGTGGTTCTGTTTTGGCTATAGATAATGAAAGGGTATTGGAAAAATCCTGAAGCAACTGCTAACACCATTGATAGTGAAGGTTGGCTGCACACTGGAGACATAGGTCATTGCCGCGCCAACGGAATGGTTTATGTAGTTGATCGTTTAAAAGAATTAATAAAATATAAAGGATTTCAGGTGACTCACTCTACCTAGAATTGAATACAAAACATAGTAAGACTATTGGAGATCTAAATTATTACCCGCTGCACACATTTGTTCAGGTTGCCCCGGCGGAACTTGAATCAGTTCTTCTAGAGCATCCGAAAATACTAGATGCAGCTGTGATAGGAATTCCGGATAACGATACTGGAGAGATTCCCAAAGCATTCGTTGTTAAAAACGATTACTCGCTCACAGAGAATGAAGTGGTCAAGTATATTGAAGGTAAAATGGCTTAGCATTTTATTGTTATCTGATATGCTTATAATGATCGCATGCCCATGAATTATGCAGGAAAATTGTCCAGATATAAACATTTGAAAGGAGGAGTGCAATTTATTGAATCTATACCGAGAACACCTAGTGGTAAAATCTTGAGGAAGAATTTGAGAAAGTTACCAATACATGGAAAGTCAAACCTCTGACGTGATGTTCTATGCTGTGACATACATTTTATTTTACTCACACCACTGAATAATTACAGTAAAACCTGGTTCACAATTGAGAGCAGAGTAAAGCTATTTTCTCTAGCGCAACCTAGCGTGAAGTTATTACATTTGGTCTTGCGACCTCTATCGGAGATATTGTTATTAAAGCAAACTGGTTCAATGGCGAACCACTGGGAATCGTCAATAAGCTTGCGAAATGATTGATTTTTTGAAGATTATTGTCGCCTGCGAAATAAACTGAATAAACATTTCCATCTGCGTCCTTCGATGAGTTGATTTATCTAGTTGAATGAGTAATAGTCGTCTTAGCTATTGATCTACATAGCTCTCAAGGAACAACATGTCTTCTTGCAATTCCAATGGTATCATAGCCAGAACCGAAACAATTTGGTCCTATCAGTTCAGAATTGTTTTACTAGGCGATTCAACTGTTGGAAAATCAGCTTTATTGAGACGTTTCAGCGATGGACAATTTTTAGAGGTTAGTGCAATTAAAAATGGCCTTAGGATTGGTCTCTAATCTTTAAATTAGTATAACACTATTCTTACCACTCACCCAAACCTAGCATTAGTGCTTGAGTTGCATCAAATATGAAAAGTAAACTAACTCAGTCCTCATTACTATATTGAATGCACAATTCTGGATGCTGTTACATCCTAACATTCTGATATATATAGTAATCTGCAGGAATTTCTTTCAATTACTATAAGATGCCCATCTCTAATGTGATATCTCAAATCTCACACTTGGCAGATACTTAACTTGAGGTGTTCCAAATTCTTATCGTTGAGGTGCTTTTGCTGTAACCTCCAGTGTTCAATTCTACCGACATTTGTAATAGCGAGTATTATGGTAGTTGCGTTATTCTTGCCTGGAGAATTAATTTTGACAATGCTGAGAATATTATTCTATACATTCTTTTCCTGAACAGATTTCTGACCCAACTGTTGGCGTTGATTTTTATGCAAGACTTATAGAAATAGCTCCGGCTATAAGAATAAAATTACAACTTTGGGATACGGCCGGACAGGAAAGATTTCGGTGAATATCCTATGTAACTCAATACCGTACAGGATATATGTATATTCTTCGTTTGTAAATGTTATATGACTGGAAGTATTAACTCTCCAGGTCGATTACAAGATCCTACTACAGAAATTCTGTGGGCGGCATACTGGTTTATGATGTCACGAGTTCATCAAGTTTCTCTCATATTGAGAGATGGATGCAAGAAGCAGACACACATGTCGCTCCAAGATGTATACAGTTTCTTCTGATCGGTCAGAAAGCTGATTTGGAAGCTGAGCGCAAGGTTTTCATTAGATATATTCAGGCACTTGTCAATTTATGATAAGACAACCTCATATGTGACTGTCATGAGGTATGGCAACAAGGGCATTCAACTTGCACTTGTAAAAGCCTTTTAAAACCCATTGATAACCTACCACCATATGAATCTTATGTCCCACGTATAACCGATCAGTCAAAATTTGAATGGGTCTTAGGTCGAAGAGTGACTTTATGTGGTTTGAAAATGTTTCAATCATGTTGTTGTTTGAATCAGGTCACACAGGAGCAGGCAGCATTGTTCGCCCGAAAGCACAGGATGCCATTTATAGAGACATCGGCCAAAACCGGGTACAATGTCGAAGAAGCCTTTCATGTTTTAACTGAGTGTATATACAGGCAAGATAATTGAACTTGATAGTCTAATGATTCTTGAAATTTGCTTCACAAATGACTATTTGATTTTCATCAATTATTTATTTGGTTTGATAATTTCTTTAGGCAATTGCAATCTGGTGAAATATCTCCTGATGACGGTTGGGAAGGAGTGAAATGTTCGCTCGTACCAAATCCTGAATTAAATCACAATGACATTCTGGAAGATAAGTGTCAGCGAAAGTGTTGCTAAGTTTTCTCATATAACGTGTTTGTTCTTGGAAAGGAATGCAAAAATCTGTAGAATAGGCAAAGGAAATTTCAAATCTTTAGTATTGTAAGTATTGTAAAATGTAAGTAAAACTTCAGAAACAAATTTTCTGGCAAAAATCACACAGTAACTGTGTGTCCTTATCAGTGAAATCCATCTACAGATATGGAAAGGGGAAAGAATTTGGTGAATAATTGGTAGATAATGTCGCTAGTAATTCAGGATGTTGTAATATGTTGATTTTCAGAGATTTGTTTTTTTATATTTTTCTCTTCAATAACTTCTTTCTTCAAAATCCAAGTATTATGGTGTGTTGCAGTGTTATGGTGTTCCGATCACTGTATGCAAGGTTCTCTCTATCCTCGGTACTCTGCACTAATCCCTTGATGTGTTAAAGTCATATCAACTTAAGTTGTTGTGTTTGCACACTGATTTTTCAAAAAACAACAACTTTCTCTTTGCGTCACAAATGTGTAAACCTCAATTTCCCGACTGGCTGTACATACAAGTAGAATAGTTCATAGGTGTTTATAACCACCAATCTAATCATCAAATCAACCATGTAGTACAAATAACTGAATATGCAGTATTTTAATATGCACTAATAATCATATCAGTAATCCCAATCTTGCTTGCACTAGGGTCGTATTATTGCTGTCACTAAGTGCTCTGCTTGTCTTTTTTATTGATAATAATAATTGCACATTTGTAACTGGTAAAATTACTTGGGTTTGTTGCAAATTGGTCTGGTCTCTTTAGTGTTGAATTGAAGTACAGTACTTCTTGTATTGTATAATGTATTACTATTTGTTATATTGAAGTCCCTGCAGAAGACTCATCATTTTCTAGGATTTACTAATTCTGATTTCTTCAAATTCTAATTGTTTCAATTAAAAAACATAAAAATGCTAATGTTTTGTAGATATATTTGCAACAATTGTATAGTTAACATGACAGTACATCACACGAGTTGGGAATGGTTTATCCAACTCTCATTGCCTGTGGATTTTACTCTACTGCATGGTGCTTACTCTACATATGTGTGGATTCATTCATATATTGCTTTTTACCTAATACTTCTGCACAATTATTTGGTTTTTATTCCTTTGTTATCTGGTATTTTTCACTGGCACCATTTAAATGAAATGAAAAATACTGTGAATAAATTTTCACGTATAAAAATAGTACCGTATCGTAAACTGTACCTCATTTATAGCTGGTTTTTATTTTTTGCGTGCTTCACTGTGTCTGTGTGCGTGCAATTTTTTTTTATTTTGTGATCACTGAACAAAACCACTGCTGGGTGCATTCGTCTTTATGAATTTTATTCGTTTCTTTCACGTACTCTTTTGTGTGTTTTATATCTCACTGTTTCTTATATGTTATTCACGAAAGCTGGTGAAATTATTCGTTCAATGGACTGTTTTATATGAAAAAATTGTCTTGAATCTTGAGTTATATTACACACAAGATGGCGCTAAAACCTAGCGTCCGTCAGAAATAGGATTTGGATTCTGGATGCTCTTACATCATGACTAGCGGGTATTCATAACTGTATTTAGTAGAGTAATGATAATATTACGCAACTTAACCACCCTAAACCCATTTTTAATTAAAACACTTTATTGTTAACATGCAGGCTGAGCGTACTTGACTGAGGACGACGCACTAAATGGATGTTTAAAACAATCTCAAATGCCACTTGTATTGCAGCGGGGAATTTAAATTGACGTTATGGAGGCTTGGCTCAAACACTTGAAAAATTAGTTATGTACTTTAAATCACAAATTAAATTGAATTTTACTGTTCAATGACACTCCAAACAGAATTTAATTTCAAATAACATTTGTATGTAACGTAGAAACGCGTAACCAATAAACGGCAGATAATTAAATCAAGGGTGCTTGTATAAATTGTTTTGCCTTATCGACACGACATATTTGATCAATGAGCGACATTCTCCGTCTGTGATATGTCAATAAGCCAAACTAATCTAATGAAATGGTGAAGGTTTGCAGATGTAATGTAAAGTGTCTTTTGGCTGATATATAGTATTCCTATCTGGAAGTAAAACTTGTTGTTTTCATTTTTCCTCCAGATTCTTTTCCTAGTCTTGTACGATTGTTGATTTTAGATCGATGGGGCACAAGTTCCAAGAATGATATTGAAGACGATCTTGACCCTCTTAAACATAGCACCGACAAAACCCAGTGTCTACTCTGAAAGTGACAGCAACTTGAAATTCATTGAAGTAAAATCTTACGAAGAACTTGGAAAAACCGTTTGCTCGGTGAAATTCCAGGCTCAGAAGAGAAAGAAGAATCGCAATCGGACGAAAATAATCCGGTCGCACAGTAATATTCTCCTACTGAAAAACTTTCTGTCGATTTTGTGCAGATTTGGAAGAAAGATGATGATTGCAGCTTTGTTAGTCCTCGGATGCTACGTTACATTCAATCTTCCAGTCATCAGCTGCCTTGATCTGAAAAATATTCCGAGTATGAAATATGTGGAACAGATGGATTGCTTAAAAGCAGGGGATGATACATTGGTCGTTTCTGGAACCATAGATTTGAATCCCATTCCGTCTCTACGGAGTAAAAGACAGATTTCGTCGTCAGGTTAGTGAAGTTAATATAAATCATTGGTCTCGCAATGTATAAACTTCTGCCTCTCAACAAGATTTTTCTTGAATTCCTAGTTTTGAACGGATGCCATCGCTAATACAGCAATAATGTGAATATGATATCTTTATTGACATATTTTCCTATTTTTTTCACGAAAATATAGAATTTTCTGCAATAGATATTGTCGGTTCGAATCTGCCCGAATGTCTAGAAGAGACTGACCCAATCTACTATATTTCCAAGTATCACATATCAGGTACAGTTGGGTGGCCTTCGGAGGGGCTAGGATAATAAATTGTTTGCTTAAGGCTGCAAATATACATATGTCTGGATTACAGAAACTTATCATTGTCTTACAGTCTGTGAAGCGATCGTTAAATTGGCGTTCGAAGTATTTTACGAAAGAGACCCTTCAATGACCGAGTTTGAATCTTGGTTCGACAAATGCATCAACAAAGAAACTGATGAAACAGATATTTTATGGACGTTTTCCGAGAACATAGAACACTCCAGCTTACTGAAAATTAAACGTGTGAGTTTCTTTGATATACTGCGTATACATGTAACTGTCGACCCTAGTACAAATTGCCAGATATTCGATGAACCCCTCTAAATCCGAGTTAACGGAGTAACTTTCCGCGTTGCAATTTATGGTAGCAACTATTTTTTTTACATACTCCAATGTTAAACGCTTTTTTTTAGATACATATTTATATGTTTTTTTTTATAGTTATATGATGTTTACAGTATTTATATTATTTTAATCACCATCGTATATTTATTTATAAAGGCCCCTTGTCTTTCAACTATTTATGTACAGTTAAACCGGGTACTATCATAATAGCATGTGGCATACCAATTTTGGATAACGTCCGAAGATTTCTATATGATTCATGCCACCAGAAGTCCTGGGGATATGTAAATTTCAATCCGATTCAAATTCAAATTCCATCTAACAAAATAAATCGATTTACAGGAGACGAAAGGTTTGGAGATAAATAATACAGATGAATCGATTGAAAACCCAGATTTTGAGGACGGTAGTTCGAGTGTTTTAGTTAATCAAGAGGTAAGGCAATTCATCTGCTCGATTGTTGATTTTTTGAAATATTACCCATAGAAAGATCGTGTTTTCGTACTACAATGTTTATTAGGTCTAGTGAGAACAGTAGTGTTACAACAGACGCATATGCTACCTTTCCAAGATAGCACCTCCAACGTTTTCATATTACAACATGACTTGCTTACAACACTTATATAAAGACCCGAAATATTTTCTTTTTATTATTCATTTTCAACTGCATCAGAGTATACATAACTGAACTATTTCTATTGCGAATGATATTTCTTTCTAGGATTCAATTTCTGTCTCAATGAAACTCAGAATGCCTGATCTGGAATACACTGACCAACTGAATGATCCCACAAGTGATGAATTCATATCACTTGCAGAAAACTACGAAGTTGCGGTATGAAACTTATGAATGGCAATTTGTCTTTCCATTCCACTCTTTCAATCTACATCTGCATCCATGGTTTACTTCTTTTTGCAGTTAGTTGAGCTATTGGCGAGTGACCTTCCTGGTTTAACCGGAATCAGAATTCTTGGATTTGGGTAAATACTATTTTTTGTCATCGGTAATACAATATTAACAGCACTTCTTTGCTGCTACGCTGAATCACGCACGCTAAAAGGTGAACTGTCGTATAGAAGAGTAGCATGGACGTCCGGGGGATGATGGACAAGGCCGTTCTCATAGTCTGGATTACATCCATGTAGCTACTCCGTTCATCATCTGCTGATAGTTGATTCGATTCTTATTCGCAACAATTACCAAAGCCAGTCACTACCAAAAAGTTCAACTGTTTCTAGACCCTTTTTTATAATTTATAATAATTATTAATAATGCTGAATTATTCAGTTATCAAGTTTTCATTTCCAATAAGCATGACTAATTCTCAATATATGATAGTAGGGGTATTTTACTACTAAGTTGCAGCGGACTCTAATCAGTACCATAGGTAACGACTTAATTCGTTTCATTCACCACCGCAGCAACGGAAGTTTAGTTGTGTTCTACGAATTGGAATTTGAAAATGGCGTTAAGACGATAGCGACGGTTTTTGAAGATGAAGAATTAGAGGGAGAGGAAGGAATCAGAGCAATATATGACCCTGCAAAATTCGCTGAAGTATGACTATTGTGTTTCGAAGAAAATGGAATTCTTGTATTAACACGGTATGGTATGTCATTACAGAAACTTACAAGGAGGGTAAAAAGTGTTATTACGGAAACATTTTCCGACCCCGAAGAAAAACGAAAAAAATTGAACAATACAGTTTTTGCTAACACTGAAGTAGACTTGGAATCTGTAGAGAATGTACCACGAGAGGTCGTACAAGAGTTTGTTCGTATTGTAAGTTTTCTTTTCCTATTCCACAAAAAACTTCCATTACGATATGATATATTATATCTTTCTGATTTCTACCATTATGTGCTGTATGGCATGATTCCTACCTTTGCTAGAGTCTGTGTGTACGAACCCTTGTTCACCAGCTTTTTAGCTTCTTGGTAATACCAGTGTTTAACATAATTCACGATATCACTATTCCTTAATAGGGGCCTGGCCCGTGCAACAATGGTAGCAATCCTGCTATATAGTACCAGCCGATTTATTTCATGTTTCAAACCAAACGCTAACTAAATAACCATAAATTCCTCGTGCAGTCTCATGGCTTTTGTTTAAGCTCAACTACTTGTAGACAATCTTCGCCAAAGAGCTATTTCTCTAACATATTTTCTTGTGGTATTGTACCATTATAGTGCTCTGGCTTTAGAGGGAGTAGAATTTCATAGGCTACTAATGACGACACATCCCAACTCTACTACAATATTGCTGATTAAGTACATATTAAGTGATGCTCTTCTAGTTCTGTGAAGTAGCTATTTGATTCGATATAATTGCTGTCACCTGCACTTGTAGTGCTTGTGAATAAAAGTCGATAATAATAGTAAGGTAGCTGATTAATGCGCGTGGAGTATGTATAATATTTAAACAAAATCTACGTATTAAGTAAACGTATGATCAATAAATTATTTCTGTATAGAATCCTACTGCTCGTATTGTTCCTGTAAACTTGACTGCTCATCACCATCTTGAAACGGCAGAGATTATATCAGGTTAGTACTACTATTGTAATGAATTTAATTCATTCCATATTTCTATAATCTCTTTACGTTAAAACATCTTTGTTCACCTAAACTTTGTGGTATCCATCCACTTCCTTCACTTCATTATTTTCCTACCTAATAGATGATACCTTGACCACCTTGTTATTCATCGTGTTTATTTGTTCAAACTCCTGCCCCTATACATTTTATTTATTTAAAAGTTTACCATCTGACTTTCTTGCCTTGCCAGAAAATGAGGAGTCACTAAAATCTAGCAACGTGATCGAAGTTGAGCATGGATGGAACCAACCACATGTTCTTGAAGAAACTGCGGTAGATATCGAGAATAATGACGAAGGAGTGCTCCCAGTCGAATTACTGGATAGTATGGACGATGAGGACCTTGACTATTCAGATTATTACGGTGGCAATCATGTTCCAGAAATTACATACGTTGAAACCAATTCAGAAATTGCTGGAACAACAACCGCAACAATCTTAATGGATAGCACTACCGATTCCGAAAGCCAAAGCGTTTCACAAACCATGTCGGTTGTCACAACAATCCAAGCTACAACCGAAGATACGCGGGTCACTGAAATACCAATTACTATTACGAACGCATCTGACTCGTACTCTGAGATACCTACCGTTTCGACAGTGAACCGAAACGGAACTGGCATCAATGAAAATACAACAGCAGCAGATTTACACCCGTAAGCACCGTATATGTACTATATGGTATGTGTATCTATGTATACAAGGTCTTCCTTTTTGAAAGTTTGGAAAGTGTACCCTTCTTTTAGGATGGCCACCCAATCCTTCTTTCGTGATCGCTCCTTGTAATTGTACATGGGTATTTTTTATTTGATATACCTACACACTGTACAGAAAAAATATTTTCCCACCTCTCACTGGATATCAACCCATATTCCCCCGGATCTAGGATCTATATTCAGTGACTTTAAGTGATACCATATACACCCGAACACCTTATAGCTTCAAAATACATATTTAATAAATAAATGTTTTGTTGAGCTTCAGTTACCTTTAAGTTTGTTGTTTATTTTCACAGAGCGTCGCTTTCGATGTCGCAAATCGTCTTTATGAAATTGCGTGTCACCAACATGAACTATACAAAGAATCTTACCGATAGAAAGAGCCAAGAATTTAAAGTGTTGGAGACGAAGTTTGTTCAGGTTAAATTATAATTTGACAACTGAATCCAGGTGTAACTCGTTTGCCGATAAAGTAGAAGTTATTCCATTCTAGTGTTCACTGCACAAATTGCTTAAAACACCACTTCACTCCAAAACCCATTATAATTGAGGCCTTCATAGCAATGGTATTAGTTTGTACACATGGAAAGGGGCCGATTTCAATTCATATTGGCCGCACTGTAAACTTTTGTTCCTGGGAAATTATAATTCTAGAAAATAAAAAACATGGCCTCCCTCATGTCAAGTGAATATGTTCAGTGGACTTGTGTCGAGTGATATCAATCGTTTTGCTGTCACTTGTTCATCAGTAGTCATAATGGTACTTTAAACTACAACACTGTCAGTACGTTTTTTTTATCAGAGTACTGATTATTACTTTCAGATCCTCAAACCTCTGCTCCAGTCTATGGACGGTTTCTTAGGACTAGAAGTCATTGGATTTGGCTATGGATCTTTGCTCGTAAATAACGAATTGCGATTCAAAGATGCGACCACGGCAAAAGTCGTATCGGACGTTAAGGATAGAATTGATGCCGCTGCCGAATATTTTAGATACGCCCATGTCGATTTAGACAAAGATGCGACAGAAATTTTACAACGTTAGTACATTGTTTTATTTCGATATCTATAAAATTTGTTAGTTTTTCAATAATATATTTGCCTTCGAATGAATTGGATTTTGAGTATCTCTGTTGAGTTCATCCCTCCTAGACAGGATATCAGTAAACAAGTTCGATATCATCAAGGGCCAATTTTTTCCATCGTTACCAAAATTTTGAAATTGCCATAATACGGGTTCATTATATGTTATACCGACAATATTTTTCTTTGTTTTTCACCGAATTTGTTATGAAAATACTATCATTCAATACCTAATGGCCCGGAACCGTATAAAACCCAAATATCTCTATCTAACAACATTTTCAATATTCCGTCACATAGCGAAAACCTTGCGGTAGTTGTATGGCGCATCTTTTTTCGGTCACCCCTGTCTTAGACATTTGCATGCAACCCCACTGTCTTTAAGCATATATATATATATATATTGTTTTCAGAGGGTGAAGCAAGTATATGCGAATTCGTGCAGTGCAATTTGTATGCTGACTGCGTAATGAGAACCGACTACAGGACGGAATGCGTCTGCAGACCCGGCTACGTGTACGTATATTTGTAACAGGGCTCGGGGGTCAACGAAACAAATATAATGGTATTATAGTTATTGCTGTGAGCTCTTTATTTTTTCGATTGACAATATACGAATTTACCAAGACCATTAATATCTAAAATGGGCGTTGGTAGTTATTTTGAAGTGCTCGCACACTGATGTTAAAGAGCTGTGGGCTGCGATTTGGGCTTCACCACAGGCCATAAGGCTTTTGATAATACATTATGCATGGTAAAATCGAATTGAAACGTTTCATGTCACCATATTCATTTATGTTGTTTAATATATTGAAGTCTGAATTGCGTTTACTGGGTCCATTGCTGGGGCAAGGTAACCCTGGGTGATGGGTCCATAGCTTTTCAGATACCTACAATAATACAATATAATAAAAATACTATCGCAACCTGTGACAACCGCAGGCTCTATGTAGTGGTACAAATGGGGTTTAGGAACTCTAGGCATACGATAAATTCCGTGAGGCTGGGATTGGTAAAGAAGGGTAAACGCTATAAGCCCACCGTGAGATTTTTTCAGGAAACTGGTCCTCCCAAGTCTTATATTCTGGGTCCAAAAGTTCATCGATGTTGTTTTAGAGTACCAGATTTTATGCTAACTTTTTTCAATTTCTTCATTTTATGTTAAGTTCTATCGAACCATCAAGTTGCGTTTCCATCTGTGATCTTGATCCCGGCTACTGCAGAAATGGTGGTGATTGTCACGTTGTGCCAGGAAGAGGTGCCGTCTGTAGGTAAGGATGCATTCATAATGACATAGTTTTCATGACGTTTAGACACAGTTTCTGGTAACGGTACATCGCGGTATTCCAAATATTAGTCACTTCGCTGAAACACGCATTAGCAAGTTCCCCCAGACTGGACTGCTGCAATATAAGCCAACAATCGATTAGCATAACGTTTACCTTTTTCCATCCCATTTCCTGCAGGTGCCAGGTTCATTACAACTGGGGATACGAAGGAGAAAGATGCGAAAACCTTATTCCAAGCACAGTATTACTGGTTAGCTCGTCAACAGCCGTTGGGTGTCTCACGGTAATGCTTTTGGTTGTCGGTCTTGGCTGCTACTTTTATCGTCGAAGACAGAGAATAAAATCCGATAAAGTGAAAAAAGAAGAGGCAGATAAAGACTTTATGAGGTTTTTTAGGTTAAATCATCATCTAATCTCTACACCTTCAACAAGCAACCTAAATTTCAATTTTTGACATATGATGTATATATATTCCTCTCATCTTCCCGCAGCGGACGCCCTGTGCACCCTATAAGGGTCCCACAATCATAACATAGCGATTTTCTTTTATATACAGTCGACACCGCTTTATACATCCACCTACATATCAGTGTAGTTGTGTTACATTATATTCTACGCCAGTACAATCCTTACGGTACGATCCTTATCAAATTTAGCCCAAGTCTAAGACTGTTCAAGCCCAGTCTGTTTGATTGTTCATAATCAGCTATTGTGACGGAAGAAATTGCCGTCCAGCGGAATAGGGAATTTTCTGGAATAGTCTTGGGTAGACTCAATAGCCTTGTTAATTGAATTTCTGTTTTGATATCACATGTGCGTTGCCTGCGGAACCCCCCCCCCCCCCCCCCCTAATCTTAAGTTTGCTTGATAGACTTGTCGAAAATGGATGTATTGAGCGGTGGGTGGCTGGATGTATTAAGCGGGTTTTTTATAATGAGGAATGAATAGGAAAATTCCGTTCCAAGCAATTTGGATGCATTAAGCGGTTGGTTGTATTATCAGGGGATGTATTAACCGGTGGCGACTGTACGAAATATCTAGACTACATCCGATAATAACTCTCTTTGTCAGTTTTCGCTGCCTGCCCACGTAGTTTGAGAACTTGGTTCCAGAACTTGGAATTGAATGACGCGCCTGAAACCGCTGTGAATATGCGATGAAGCTGCAAAGAATGTCTCTATCAAAATAAATTGTTTGAATTGTGTTGTCGCCAAATTTGCCCCCAATCCTTCATGGATCCATAACGTTCTAATGGAAAAATCGATGAATACTGGAAAATGTTTATGTTTTTATCCTGACCGAAACTAAACAGCCCACTATTTACGTTATTTTAAACCCAGTGATGCTTTCTGAATTTTTATTGATCCAGTTAACTCAGCGAATTACCAGGAATGCCATCTCCCTTCGACGGTACTTAGGAATAAGAAAGGGTAGTGAATTTTCCGTCCGCATAAAAAGAAAGGAATTTTGATTTTAAAATTCAGGGCAGCCCAGATCATGAGTCACAAAAGAAATGGCGACGGATTCCGGCGATTGAATCCGCTGTACCACTCCCGTGATCCGGAACGGCAACGATATCAAGGTATAAAAATGATGTACACATGTCATACCTCAATTTTCAAAATGCAGTAATTCCTCACTTGATTGTTGTGGATATGTTATTGGAAATTGCGAAGTCAAACAATCTTGAAGGAAAATAATTTTAGCTTAGGTCCAATGATATAAACAGTTAGCTGCTTGCTCATTGTAACATGGATTAATCAAATAACAAAGTTTGCAGTAAGTTTTTGAAACATTTTTGTGATGTAATGATAAGTGGTAATAAGAATTGACCATGGCTCTTGGGAAATATTGCTTTGGTTATCGTCTTGTTTGGTTTTCGACCTGCCACCATTTTTCAAAACTCCCTTTGGTTTTAAATATAGCAGTTGGCTGGAAGAACTAAAACTCCTGCACTTTTCGTTTTAAGAATTCTCACCAAGCACTTCTCCTGCTCCTAGTACATCGAGTTCTTCCCTAAATAAATCTGTTGGTTCCACCTCGACTTCAAGTTTTTTCGTCCGGGAGCAGGTAATCCGCTGTTCATTCGAGTGAAAATCGAGAACAGAGAGCGGTTTTTGACCAATATTGAAATGTTTTTAAGCTCGGAAATAACGGACCATTACCCGGAAATATAGAAACTCCGGAAAGACGAATGCTTCATCTGCAATTGAATCAATATCCTAACCATAAGGTCACTTGGTGCGGCGAAACAGATGCAAAGAAACATAATCAGGTATCGGGTTCATTGCATTTCAGTTACTAAGTTTTAAAAGTTTTGCAAGCCTTAATTTCCCATTACCTTCGGTGCCAGTTTTAAAAGTTTTGCAAGCCTTAATTTCCCATTACCTTCGGTGCCATTATACTATAATTTAGTAACTAATTTTAAAATCTTCTCTTGAATTGTAATTATTCTTTCAAATCAGTTCTAGTAGTGAAGTAGTGATGTATCCTAAACAAATTCGAAGTGTTTTTATGATGTACGACATAAAACAGCGCTAGAAGAAGGTACGCTACCTTCATGAGTGAATAAAACGACAGTTGCTCTACTCGATACGTCTGATCAATTTGATCAGAAGTCATATTGCTACTGGGTGGTAGTAATTCTAATAGTTCATCATTACTAGCGACAAATTTTATTTTCGATGTTTCATTATAGACTAAATTGTCCTTATCCACTTGCACCAGCAATAAGCAATCTACAGTGTAAATTGTAAGCAATATTTTATTGTGGAAGTATATTACTTTGACTTCCCTTGCAAGAGTCGAGGCGGGAGCCCATAACAGGAGCATATGTTAGTAAAGAAATATATTCAGTCGTCCTATGGAAGAATATTCAAAGACAACGCATTTTAAATACATAAAATGAAGTGGTCCAAATTAAAATGACTAAATATTCCTGTAAATTTTGCCTCGATATTTCGTGCCACAAGTAATGCCATGGAGTGCGGCAACAACAACAATATATCGTCTAAAAGAAGTAAATCGCTGTATCCAACACCGGTATTTATTTCGCGTGCGTGGCATGGGTGCTATGCTAGTTACCCATGTAGTATTTATGGGTGAACAATCTTTTAATTTTTTGGTAGGTCAATCATGGAAATCAGCGAAAGAGCCGAAACCTAAAATAATTTAACCCGATGAAAATGTTTTGAATTGTTGAAGTCGATAATTATCGACGTATTATTATGAATAGATTAGCGTAGTGTACTGAATAGAACTTACATAGTCAGCCTACTAATATAGGAATGTATTACAGACAGCATTTGATTTGTTCATTAGATAACAAATATTGCCCTTGTGATATGGAAACTTCCAACAATGATGGTAGTATCGGCGATGGCCGTTATACTGGGATTTAAATATTTTTCTGGATAATTTATATTCATTTGTGTCTTTTCGTAATTTTTATAGTTGCGTCTGATCGTAGTTCATATGACAGTGTATATAGTAGCGGCACTTTTGAGCAAATGGCTTTATTAACCAATGCTTGCTAAGTTCTTATATTGCTTTCACGAAAACCAATAGTGAGATATCATTTATCAGAAGTATATTCGTTTTATTAAGCTAGATTTCTGCCGAATTGTAAATGAAATTAAACTGGATATGGTAAAAAAATGTTGTATGGTAGTGCTGAAACATCACTCCTACACTTGTAGATGCATGAACACTTGCAGTGGCGGTTCGATTATCCCATTGAAATCTTGTCTGTCTTCAGTTATCGTTATCGTTTCGTCAGTAGGCTTTTCGAAATCTTTAGTTAGAGCAGCAGAAATATCCATTCTATCACGGAAACCAACCAATGTGTCCGAAACCAATTTATCATTTTTTATTCTATTTTGCAAACTTGCTTTATCGAGGAATTTTAGATTTGGCATGTGATGCTTTGTCACGCGCAGTCTCGTCGTTGCTTGTTTTCTTTTCAGTAATATGGATGGTGGAATGACAACGTAGTTACCTTCGCTATTTGCCCTCTGTCTCATTTTATATCCTTTCGCTGGTTCCATGAAAGATATTGTTGACTTGGTGACAGAATGTTCCATTGTTGTAATGACTGTTTCATTTTCCATGTCTTCCGCTACTAGTTCACTTAAGAGCGAATCTGTCTGTTTCGGCCACTTCAACTCGTTTTCCATAAAATTTAGATTTCGTACTTGTAATTGTTTCTGTATTGCTCCTTTGCTAGAAAGACTCTTTGAAGTAAGAAAGTTTGGCGAACTTGTGATCGCTAGCGAGGAAGTTGACGATGATATGGATGAAGGAAAAGAACAAAATTCAGTCAAATTTTCGTAAACAGGCGTCGTGGTTTGCATCTGTATGCNCATTTGATTTAGCATTATCGTTTGTAACAGAATATTCGACTGGTTTTTTCCTCTGTGAACTGCAAAAAGTGGCGTCTAGTTTTTCATCGTTTTTCTCCTTCAGGGCTGCTAATTCCACGGCTGTGGCTATCCCATTCCACCTCATGTAGTCATTGGATGCTGAACCTGATTCAATTAGTTTAGAATTCATGAATAATCCGTTCTTTGATAGTGAAGATGAGAGCGAAACACCGACCGATAAATCATCCGCCCCCTTGTTTAAATTAATTTGTAATCCAGATCTAAGGCCAGCTCTAGACAGGTTGTTGAACGTACAATATCCATAATCGGAGGTACTTTCCTCGTTCACCCCTAAAGCGTTTTCGTTGTCGCTTTGCTCAGTATCTTCGCTGTCATCATCTTCCTCTTCAGTTGAAGTTTCTTGCTGAAAATCGTCGTGAACGGCTTCGCGCCTTTTCCTTTTGAATATCGGCGTGTCCGAGCTAGTTAACGATTGACTGCGACGACGTGAAGATGACGAGTCTGGTTAAAACAATACGAAATAGAAAACATATTTCATATGACTTGTGTTATATGTAGTAGTTGAACATGAAAGATCATTTAATAAAGAATATTCACGCCTATTGTGGGGGCTCATTAGATTCTTTGTTCTTGATGCATTGATCCATGATGATAATGATAATAAGATAATAGGAGTGCGCTCTGGGGCCATAATCACAGTTAACAAGGGCTTTGATAACGCAACCACGGCGATTACGAATACAAATAGCGCCATTCTGAAACTGACGGATCGTTATTTTTTATTTCTTATATCCTTGTGTTTGCACCAGAAACCGGATATCGAATCTTGTCTATCAGTCTATTTTTTTCGCTGATATAAGCATATACTTTCTTTTCGAAATGGTGGATTATTGAAATCTAAAAATGTACATGGAAAGCTAACCAAGCACATGCACTCGGCTCAAATTACCGAGGATGACTAACAGAACATCATAAGCACTCCTGGATTTGTTCTCTTTTTTGATAATGACTAACTTGACTTGATAATGATTTGTAATACTTCTCGCTTCGGGACTCGAGATAGGGCAAAGCGTGGCTGCTTTATGCAGGGTGTAAGTGTATAGTAGAAAAGTAACTAATTTGCGCTAGAAATTCAACGAATCCTTACTTCAAATTGGTACCGCACATTATTATAATTCAAATTTCCTATTTCACCTTTTAATAATCTTGAACGTTCAGCAATTACATTTAAATGTTTCCAGATCTCTTCCAGTAACGTAGCCTCGTTTGGCCTCGATTCGTCCCATTTTCCCTCAAACCGACTGCTCTTCCTTCTCAAAAATTCACCCGTTTGCAAACTCTCCGTTCCCGCGCAAGAATCGCTCGAATATGCGTCCAACGCAACTTTTCTACTCTGTGCGATGAATCCGGAGAATCGCTCGTTATTTTCCTCTTTGTATGATTCGGCAGTTCCATTCATATCCGTTATATTGTTTGATCCGTAGCCCATTAGTCTCAGTTGGAGTTTGTGACGCAGTTCGTCTCTAGATCTTCTGTTTTTTCTCACTTTTTTCTTAACTCTGCAATGCCTTTGCCTTGTCAGTTCTATAGGATTTTTCAACACCTGTTTGTGGTGGGCATGATTCGTGGATAACTTTTTCCCACCTTTCTCTTTCTTTACGGCTCTTTTCACTCGGAATCTTTTGGCTTTGCGTATTTTTTTCTTCGATGCATCCATCAACCTGGAGACTTCTTTATGCGAGATTTGCGGTGCTCGCGGAGCAGAGGATTGAATTTCACTCTCCTTTTTCCTGATACTTTTCACCGGCTCAGACTTAGATCTTTCCCTTGGGTAATGCTTAATATTATTCTCGTCAAACGATTTGTTATTTGGCAAGATTTCTCTTTCAAGGGATTGCTCCACCGTAGCACAGGATTCCACGGCTTTTGTCTGTAGTACAGAATATGCATCATGTTGTGGGATATTGGAATATCAATATTTTGAAATTCTAACCAGTGGTGGGATTTATTACCCAGTTCGCAGTAGCGGTAACAGTCACCATGAACGTAATATACTCCCACACACCACAACGGAAATGCGTAATATACCCCCATACCCACGCGTAAAAGGTAATAATTCCATTCCACATTCCTGTACGAACATGGGCGCCAGTGAACAATGAAGGGGTAAACAAATGTTTATCACCTGCGACTTAGAATCCCACATTCAGACACCTTACCGACCTTAAATAATTCCAGCTTGTTTTTGCTAAATTCGATTCTCTATTACAAATATTTATCCCCTCAAGCCAGCAGCTCGGTGATGACGGTTCCATATTTCCGTTGGAAAACATTTTCCTGCGACTAGTATTGTAAATTCTCATAATACACTTACTTCTTTTCCGCACTGAAATATCATTCTCTTTCGTTTGATTTTGATGGTAGGTGGTGACCAAAATCTTCTTTCTCTTGTCCCGCTCCCACATTTCGCAGACAGCTCGTGCGGAAGGGTCTTCTTATCATCCATTCCCGCTTCCGTAGTATAGCCGATTGAAACATTCGCCAATGCATCGCATTTCTTGTTTCTTTCCTCGACAAGACATTTCATTTCGGTTTGCTCGGAATTCCGGGAATAACGAACGGGAAATATCGTCAGATCTGTTATAACGGCGATAGATGAAAATTAAAATGTACCTCGAATAATCTATATAATTGACGTAAATGCTTGTCTGTCTGTTTGTTTATCTTGAACCAACTCCGCCATTTCTTAACAGATCTTTACTAAATGTTACACGGAGGTCCCGATGCATCCCTGAATATTGCATGAACCGAAAAAAATGGTATGCTTGCTTAGTATCGCTCTAAAGCCCCCAGCGGTCAATATGAGAATTTCGCATAGGTTTACGAGATGTTGCAAGATTTCAGTGCGCATGCCTACCTCAATTCTTACTTATTCCTGTAGTCATTATATATGTTGTTGTCATTGTACTGTATATTCTGAATACGCTGATTGTCTGTGAATTAGTGTTATCTTTTACACAGTTATCCTTTCTACATTTCGAACAACGCGACTGGAAAATCAATAAATGGTGAGAGCGTGAATGACGAGAAAGTCTATCCATTAAGGTTTATCCCATATCCCCGAGGGTGATATTTTTATACCTTTAGTGCTTTATATTCTAGCGCCAAGTGAATAATTCTAACGTTCCAATAAACATTTAGTGATGCATATATCTCATGCGATCTCCGTATTATTATTATTTATCAATTTATACAACTAAAGTTGCCTTTAATTATAGTCTAATATGAGCATGAATATAGTGATTTCAAGATGGAAGCTTGTTTTACTACGCATGTAGCACCAATGCATTCAAATGTTATTTTAAGATTTTAAATATCAAACTTATTATGAGCGAGCGCATACTTGGATATTACAAGAACCCCGTATATTGTGTGTGATAGAGAAGAGTAGTTCCCCGCTCTTCTTCTGGTAAATTTACCTTCACTCTTTGATTGCCTTTTGATCTGAATTGGACTTGGCGGTCGGAGGCGTCTGTAGTTTCGTTCAATTGTGGGTTCAAATTTCATTCCAGATGAAGTGCAGGTGATAGTTTCGTACTGGTGCTCTTTTCTGAAAATAATCATTGTTGCACTATAGGTGCGATGTGATATAGTTTCCTCCATGTAGGAGTAGGAGACTGAACGGGCTGATGAATCATCTCATTACGGGGCAGTATTATCACTGCAAAACCTCAGATATCATTCGACTTATTATGACTTTATTCTGTTATTTTCATTACCTTCCGCGGTCTCCAGGAATACGGTCAAAGGGTTCATTTGATATTTCTTTTCCATGATGAGTCTGCAAAATGCTAGCCACGTTTCCGCGGTCGGGGATTCCTATTGTAATAAACATTGTGATACTTCAATTCGTTCGAATAACATAATAGATCAGTGGTTCCAACCTCACAGTGATTGATACGATTTTATTATTTTCATAAGTATAATATACTAGAGAGGGCATTTGATGGCCTGGACATGCTTCGAGGGAACTCTGAGTGGAAAAAAGGGGCCAGGAAACAACCATTGGTAAATACTGTATAAGATCAACATATGAATAAAGTATTTTTCGAGATATCGCCGTTCAAAATAAGTTGGGAATGGTAATCATCTCAAATCAAATCTTTATTGACATATCACGTTTTCGGCTATTTACTTTCGGCTGCTTTATTTTGCCGCCACTGATAGACTGAATGCACGCTCCAGTTCAAGTTTTTTCTAAACAAATTTTCACGTTTTTTCCTTCGAAATAAGTTGAATGAGTGAACAGTGAAGTACAAACCACTGGGCGCAACTGTTTCTATAATAAGTGAAAAGTCCTGAGTTCGAGATTGAAATGCACGGGAACCAGTCATTTATATCACTATGGCCTATATTACAAACTGAAAGTTGAAGTTTTTGAAGAAAGGCGGTTTATTATTTACTTTCTTTATTTTTTTAATTGTCATGTAATTTATTTTTTGTTGAAAGGCCCCCAAGCCTGAAGTGCCCGAGGTCTAATCCGGCCATGTATCCGGTCGGTATAGGAACCATAAAAACATTATTATTAAAACGGCAAAGTAGTTTGTAAGAATTTTACATACTTAACCCATAAGGAATAAAATCTTCATAAGCCAAATTTTGTAGAAGCGTCATTCCTATCAATGGGTCTGATTGTAGATGAGATTCCATTACTACTTGCGTACTATGTCGTTTTCTTTCGTTCCCTGACGTGAGCTTGTTACATGCATTTTTGTCTCGTCGCATGAACGATATTCCTGCTCCAAAATCAACTGACACAGGACGAACATTAGCCATTTTACGGTTACACCTAGAAATTATGGTGGGCATGTCATGAGACGCTTGAATCTCAATTCCAGGAATCGCTGTACTGCACTTCAAGCTCGATTTCTTGGGAAGTCTGTTACGGCTTTCGGAAAGGTCTTGAGAGTTTCCAGTTTCTTTTATGGCAAGTCCAGATGGGGGATTTTCTACGTTCCCTTCCACAACTGTTGATTTGGATGTTTTTGAAGTATTTTGAAAGTTTACTTTTCTCCTCGGATTTTCTTGGTTTGAACTGCGTTTAGTTTGAAATCGTTTCACCTTTCTCTCAGCCCGCCTACGAGAAACAGATCAAGATTCCAGTATTGAAATACATCTAGTTTGTTGTGCACAATGTGGGTTATTATTAGGATAAACATATTTCAGAATTTCTTATTTTGGTTTGGTTTCTCGTGGGTGGACCACACAAACAATTAATAATGACTCAACTATCATAATTGTCTGGTAGTTCCAATTACTATAACTGTAATAACTTACCTTTTTTTTGAACATGACAGTAAGCACGGAGCCATGATCAGAGCCAAAACGATAAGTGAACCAATCAATAGCCCGAGTATTGCGTTTTTCGGTAATCCTGGATTATCTGTAGTTAAAAAAAAGACAGTACTTAAATTTTCTTATAAGACACCTGTCAAGCTTCAACTTTTGCCCTGTTCAAGTGTTAATAATGCATAGAATTTGACCTTTCTGGCTTACGGCATTTTTGAACCCTGATTTCTCTACTGCATATGGTATATATACCGATACTTCTTTATTACGGTTCACCCATTATGATGTAGACACCTGTGGTTCAATACTGGAACCCCTTCACGCAGTACAAGTGTAAACTATGATAACAGAGTTGTATCAGATTGCATCGACAAAAACATCCCTGTAGGGCCCGCTTTGAGAAAAATCTCGAGGTAAACATGTATCATGTTTCCACTAATTCCTATATATTGCCTGGGATGAAATTCTAACCTAACCTAACCTAACAGTATATAAACACTGACATCAATCAACATGTATTCACGTTCCTATTACTTTAGGTAAAACCTAATCGAAACAAAGCGAGTCTATTGCACCCTACCCAAAACAAGTGCGATGTGAAATACACAGGGTTAGGCGTATATAGATTTCTCCTTTTGTTAATTTGTATTTGTTTTTTCCTTTTAATGATATTGAATATAAAATACTGTATTATTATTTGTACTGTCCGCTAAATTGGGATATTTTCAATCGATGGTTTACTATGACTCGAATACAATACCGCAGCGCTACTTTTGAAATGTAGCCAAAAAAGTATGGAAACAGCCACTTTTAATAATTGGTAATAACCTGTAGTGACTTGATCTGAAAAGGCAATGTTCTTCAGCTTGCTGTCGGGCGTGGTTAGTAATAAATAAGAGCCGTTTCGCTGATTAACTTGTTCATCAATCAGTTTCGTTGACAGCTCAAGTCTATCTGTAGTTGGCAATGCAGTAACGTTGTTTGCAGCTGCAAAAATAACTGTCACGTAGAGCACGACAATCTCTATCGCTGTGTGTATTTTCATCATATTACGGTCTATCTAAAAAATGAATTGAGTATAATTGCTTCTGACAAATGTCAAAAACAAGGACTATGGTAGGATGACTGACGTTATGCATGAAACTGAAGCAAAATTCTTGGTTTTAAATTCTCGGTTCCGTCAGTACCTTGATAGGTTCGCGTGACTACAAAGTGAGGACTTTCACAACACAGACTTCCTTGTCTTTCTTCAAGCACCTACAAGCTTGCTTTGCCATAATTTTTTTAATCATTAAAATATTAACGAGCTTGACTTGTAATTTTGACTTGATATTATGGTTAAATTGTCTTAACGATGGCCGTTAGATGTTTGGAAAGAAGCGCAGTTTCAGTGCTTGCCATATACGTTATTTTCCGTAGACATACTTGTGTACTAATACAAAATATATTGCAATATAAATACCAATTATTTACAAAACTGAATAAAACCAACTAAAACTTAAAACCTAATGCCGATTAACGTATTATTATAAATCTAATCACTGCGAATTCAGCTTATGATACAGTTCCACGAAACAGATTTCTTGTACTACTCACGACCCCTCAAACCCCTAAAACTAATTCCCACCTCAAAGTATGAAATTTTCCCCTATCCTTACTATCTTTAGTTCTACATTTTTAACTTTTAATTCCAGAGGAATTGTTGTTTCCTCTTCATCTCGTAAACGAAGATTTTATTCACAAAAGTCCAAAATTAGAAATAACATGATCGAGTGAATACGTCATAGGTCTGTTTTCGTGACGTAGGGGAAGTACTTGGCGTGTGCTTGGGAACTCAAGGCGCAAGAAACATATTCGACTGTGCTGTGCAGTACTGTATATGTGGATTTTTTTTTTCAGATTCCGGAAACTTCTCTCATAATGTCTGGTGGTCGGGTCAAATAAACAACAGGCCGATTTTGTTGTTCTGTTGGCTTTGTGAAACGGAAATATGACAATTAATATGAAGTTAGATCGACGACAATATCCTGTTGTTTTTGTCGGTGTTTGCAGTCAATTATAACCGGAAAACAAAGTTATTTTGCAGACGAATTACCACCGATTATTATCGAATGCGATTCAGACGAAAGCCTTTTCCATTTAGTCAAAATAGGTTATTTGTTGGAGATGGAGAGACTCTGGATGTGCAGTGCGATATGTGTTTACAAGTCAACCACAAAATTTCTATTGTAATATTCTATTGCAATTTCATACAGTACAAAAATACGTAATAATATAGTCATTAATGACTTGAGAGAGATCGATTTATGATTCCTCATTAAATTTAAAATTCACCAGTCTTGAAATATAATTGCTAGAAAGGTCAAAGTTCGAGTCTTATTTCCAATTGTAAAGTCACAGTCAGCCTACCCCTCCCAGTCGTCTGCAACAAATTTTAATGTTGATAATCTTATCCGCATTACGATAATTAATTGCTGTCATTTTTTTCCTATTCCCAGGATTCGCCCTTTTCTCCTAACACTACACTTCCTCAGGGTCAACACGGTCCCACGCCCTTTTGATGCAGCTTAATCGTGGTTTGTGTTCAAAGAAATCAAAATTCTTACAAGTTCAACGAATATTTTAACGGGCCAACTCCCGAATCCTGAATAAACGAGATGAAATTCTGGGAATCATGAACCTATTTATATTAAATATTTTAAATTCAGCTTTGTTCTGTAGTTACACTCCAATGCGTTCGTTGAAGTGCTTAACCTAAGTGCTTAACCCTAAATGGGCTGAAAAACATGTATCGCTCGTTTCAAACTTAAAAGACGAGCTATTCGATTACACGTTACAACAAATGATACATGATGAACAGACATATACTTCACACATATACATCGCATACTAATATCAATATACTCCGTTTTTCAGTCATCGCCTGTTGAAGGGTGAAGCGTGGTAAAGGGTGAATGGGTTTGAAAAACTTACAGACATAATTTGGGAGATGGGAAGCAGCATAAGCATTACTTCTGTCTGCGAGTACATAATAAGAGGCTGGATATATTTTTCGCTAAGAGATAAATAATAAAGAGGAGATGGAAAAAAGTATTTTTCTAACTGTGATTTATTCTCTCCAGTTGTCTCTTCATACGGTCTGAAAGAGAATACTGAATTTTAGCTCGAGCAGCCATGCATAGAAAAGTATAATATTTTTTGTATTTATAGAGTAAATAACATTTCCAAGCAGTTCAAACCATACACGGTGTCTCAACTGCTATATTCTGTAAAAACAGCGAAAAATATGAGAATCAAGTTATTTGAGTGTACGGTTCTTATTCTTGTGATCTGCCTTTCAATAACTTCTGGATATCGTCGCAGGAAGAGGTTTAGTTTTGAGGACTCGATGACTTAATTTTAGTTTCGATTTTAATCTTTACCTCGTTATAGGTGCTACTATCAAGATAGAAAATATTGCAGGACTCACTCTTCTACTTGCCGAGTTCACATGTTATCAAAGAGGAGCATAGCAGACTCAGAAACCTACAATACCGTCTCCGGTAAAATGATTAGATATGTATATATGTAATATAGTGATGTAATATGTGAATAGTAACATATATTATATATATTAGCTAGACATTATCATAAACAGGGCACCATCGAAGTTTTTCATTCTATTCTGCAGCAGTAACGAATTGTTCACGGGTCATATTTTGGAACATCTAAGTACTGCTTAGTATTTGGTTGTGAAAAGTCATTTTGCCATTTTGGTTGTGAAAAGTTCGACGAGTACTGGTTTCCATACTTATACGACGACAAACCAAATAAGGCTCACATACATAGATTACTGTATTTACTTCTCACAGGTCCTATTGTAGGATTTATAAAGCCATCGCGCTGGTTTATTTGAAGCAAGGTTTTGTGTTGCAGATAAAAATGCCGAGGATGATATCGTGATATCTGTACAAAAACGATCATATTTTGGTTCCAACATCTTTCGTTCCAAACCGCGCTATCGTAAACAGTATTCCCGGAGAAGGAGAACCTGTGCTTTCTGTCGATCTGCATGCTCCAATTATATGACTTAAGTGGCCGGTTACAGTTGATTGATTAGGTCATCCTGTAGTGGTGAGCACTGAAGGAATGTGAAAGGCTTGTTCATTTGTTTCAACATGACGGGGAATGTTTCCTCCCGAATTTTCACAGCTGTAGTGTTGTAGCATCCGTAGTTTTTGTAGTACAACATGATGTTTGTTGTTTCGCTCAAATACATTTTTTCATGTCATGTCGCCCCTATTTGTAGTCAAAAGTATCACAATACTATTATACTCTTTAACAGGGATCTTCAAGGGGAAAGCTATCCTGCGAGTGCGTTTTAACTATTGTGAGAACGTTAATGTAAAAAACACATAATAACTGAAGACTTGGTTTTCTCGTAATTACAAATTGCTGTAAATCGGAGTATCGTGGCTTGGATGATTGTGATGAGCCAGTATTAGCCTCCTCAATTACTAATCATTGTAGAGTTGACGCAAAATCAGAAAATAGTGCAAATGGATTATTACACGTAACTTTTTAGACTCGTCTGTATTGAGTTTAATCATGAGATAATTTGTTGGATATGATGGCTTCTTCATTTCTTTCGTGTTAGTTGAAAGAAAAGTCGTACAGTATTCTCTATATACCTTATTGGGCGAGGTAAAGGGTGAACAGTGGTAGTGTGAATAATAGAGTTATTAAATGAAACCAGGTAGGTAGCATGTTTGGCGCCGCTATGTGTGTTAAATTAAATCAATATACTATATCAAGAATAGCCTTTCAAAGTCAAACTTTAGAATGTATGGGTTAATTTGTCCAAGTTGAGTTTTGGTAATAGTTGTGATAACAAAGCATGAAAAGGAACTAACGATGACACAATTATTGGGTATTCTTTAGCATATGATTTCAGGATTTCTGAGGGTATTAACTAGTAATCACGGAGAATGCTATACAGCAGGGTGGTTCAAGATTGCGAGCATGAAGGACTACAAAAGGTTTGTGGAAAACCTTGCGGGCCGCATACGGGGAAACTTCCTGGCTTTTGGAACCAGTTAATAACATAGTACGAGGTATGACTATATATAAGAAGATTCGCGGATTAGTCGACCCTTAAAATAAGGCAACACCACTTCTTTCCAACTATCAAGAATGTGTATGTTTTAATTAGCATTTAAGTAGTATATAAAATTTTAGAAGTAGCTGATACTGAGCTGGCAAGATTAAAGCGTGACTTAAATAATAAGCAACGCACAGCTTACTGCAGCAAAAAGTCCATGTTCTTTATTGCTCTACTACAGAACTGTTATGCCAAAATGGTTTATTGCCTGTCATTACAACTCGAAGCTAGTAAGTAGAGCTAGATTCTAGAAAACTATGGTTCCATGTACAGTATACCGCATGCGGCCCGCATGCAGCCCGCATGCCAGTGTTTGGACCACCCTGCTATAGATTATGGACTATGTGTAATCCTGAGATCAATCAAGTCGTGAATACATCTTTTCCTGGAATGCCATCTAGCGGATAATACACTCCGCATATTACGTTCCCTGTAAAACAATGTGACAAAACTGTTGATTGCGTATAATATACTGTACTGCTTTTCCAGACTAGTGATATGAACTGTAATATGATTTTATATGCGAGCTGTCAACAGTTTTGAAAAAAAGGAAATATGAAATCTCTAACGTAAATGATAATTACAAAATTACGTAATTAACCCTCTACCTCGTCATCTTGCCAAGGAAATCAAAACGTTGTCAGAAAAAGGTAAATACATTACTTGCATTGTACAATAACTAAGGAAGAAAATACGAAATTTACTTATTAATGTAGCTGCGCTTCGAAGCATTATACCTAGGGATTGCGGTTGATAGATACGTAAACGGTGAAATAAAACCTTGTGCGCAACTTGAAGGAACTATGTCGCACTATATATGACACACCATTCAATGAAGAATTTCATAATGGATCTATACATTGAAGCCTCATATGCACAGCCAACTAACGGGAGCTGTTATCCCCATTTTAAGTCACCAACTACCTAGTTACTTAACCTTAGATTAAAAAGAGGATAACGGCTTCTGTCAGTGTGCTGTGCATATGACACTTATATGTATAGATTCGCTACAAAATTCTACATTCATTGGTGTGTCATATATGGTGGGACGGCAATTGGTCCGCAAGGTATTGGGGGTGTTCAACGCGGGGTCACTCGTTACGGTCGACCCGAAATAGGGATTCGAGTTTCGAAAGAAATTTTTTTCGGGGTTAACCGAAATCAATCAACCCAATTTTTTCAGAAAATTTTAGTTTATGTACCACGTCTCATATGTACTAATTTCAGCGTGATTGGATCATATAAGTTCATTTATAAACATGAGGTGAAGTAAACGTTTCTAACCGGTAGATGTCATTATTGGATCAGTATTGGATACTTAAACCAACATTCCTGGGAAAAATTAGGTCGATTAATTTAGGTTAACCCCGAAAAAATCGATTTCGAAACTCGAATATCTATTTCGGGTCGACTGTAACGAGTGAAACCGCGTTGATTGTACTTTGCCACCTAGCGGTTGAAAGTTTTTACTTCACTTAACGCATATAAATTAACTTCTACTCCGGCGGCTCAGGTACCCCAGATTCTAAGAAGGCGACGTTAGCAAAATAATAGTACAACATGAATCTCACAAACTAAGCAGCAAAAAAGGTTTGTGAAACTGGCGTTTGACTTTCAAAACATCATCAATGTTTGGTTTCGAATTGCTGCATCCAACCAAGAATATTGCTCCGGGTAAGCAGCGCCTTATTGAATGCTGGCTGAGGTCAGCACATAGAAAAAGATTAGACTCTACGTAACGCCATCACATTGTATATGTCATGTGACAACATCGTGTTCAGTACGTTTTACCAAGCAAATTTAAGTGGCAGCGGCGGGCCGAATGAGCTGATCTCGCGGACCGGATCTTCGTGACCCCTGCTATGGATGCGCGTAGCTATTATCTTGAAATATGTACTCGGATTCACTGGGTAGATCACCCATGATTAATTTTCTGTATTTGACTTAGTATGTCTCTTCGTATCTACTGCAACATTGTAGCTGTGTACAAAAATTTGTAAATGTGAGTAAAGAGTCTACAAACTCTAACGTTTGTTAAAACTGCCCGTCGTATTCAATTATTCTTCTGCGTTTCAATTTACCTGAACAAGATTTTTAAAATGTCATTGATATCTGTACTGAGTCTTCCAACTGTATACACTTGGAAACATCAACTTGATTCTAGTATGTATTTATTGAAAAATATGCAGGGACTCTTTCATCCCGCAGTCGCATGATACGTCACAGTGTTTGCCAACAAAAAAATTACGATTGTTGACTAATGAGCAGAAGTTTCAGTATTGAATAAAATGCACGCAGTGAAAAAGTATTAACAGAGAGATAAAAAAGATAGTGTGATGGCACACGAACGAATCTCACAGTAAATAAATAATTAAAAAATGAGCACGTTAAACGTTTACAATTATAGAAAATGATAATTTATGGAATTGATCATTGCTAACCGAAGTCAGTGTTCCGACTCGATAAGTCGTCGTTTTTGAAGCAGTGCAAGGCATGATTGATCGACAAAACTCGTTAAATTGAATAAGTCGAGATAATAAAATATATAGAATAATTGATACAAATTGTATAGTAAAATATCACAGGGAAGCGTAAAGCAATGATGAATAAAGGAATAAATATGATAATATTGTTATATTATTTTAGTAATAGTGCTTCTTCGTATATATACATCGCATGGAAGCGGTTAGCTTCAAATATATGACGCATTAAACTAGGGCATATATATATAAATCTACTTAATGAAAACGGATTCACATCCAACACAGGTGGTCGCATCTCTTGCATGAAACTTTGACACGGAACCATTGATTTTCGCTATAGCGAAGATGTTCGCTCTCCATATCATAAAACCTTTGGATTAAATTTGGAGAAAGTTCAAGTTGAAATTTGACGGCTTCTCTGTTGTGTCGTCTTCTTTCGGAGCGGCCTGGATTAAAGTAATTTGTGTTTAGAATAAAGCATTTCCGAATTACTTAGCTAAAAGTACACCTATTTATTCAGGGTTTCACAATTTTTAAGCAGTCATTGTACTTCATGCAAGTCGGTATGTATGAAAAAATTTGCAACATAGTCTACTGATAGAGGCTGGTAGACACGGGAACTGATATATTCGTCACATTTAATTTTTCAATCAATTATCCAATCGTGTTCGGGCAGTAAAGGTGTTCGTATACATTGTACGAATTGTTAATTTCTCATTCCAACTACAGCCCAACAAACATTTGTATATTATTTTAGAATTCAAACAATAAAAGACAAACTTACCGATTTCATTAGCGGCCGATCTCATCCACGATATAATGTCTTCCTTTTTTCTTTGGACTACTGGGACGTGGCATTCGCTGGCTACTCGTGCGCACGCTATTCTTAGTTTACCCGTGCATTTGTACAGAGGATGGAAACCCCTAAATTATATAAAATATCGATGTTATAACTTGCATTGCATAATATTGCATTCTGGAAGTAACTGTTCAGAAACTTGATCAATTGAACATCTACATTAGACCAGAGTATAATCACACACCTTCTGGTTATTTGAGGCCAATTTGTCGCTGGCTTTGCTTCCGCTGCGAATGTAAATATAACCGCTACTAAGCATCCAAATAGCATCATCCTTGATATAGATTGAACTCCATTCGATATGTTTCGTTCTTCAGTAGTCAAACTCATTTTCATTTGCTTGATAAATATATATATATGAAAATAGCTGACGACGTTAATGTAGTTCTGGCTGACAAGGCACTTGTTGGATTTCAAATTCGTTCAAACGTATTAGTCCAGTGTATCAGTTGATCTGTGCTACTTGCACTATAGAACAGTTGAATGCAATTGATGTCGAATCCCGACAAACCTCTGTTTTATAGCACCTGAGTTCTCGTTTCGGCAACCGCGTAATTACAGGTTTAAGGAGAGGAGAAAAAATGCTCCTAAACCCGGCTACCGAGAGACGTTTATTTCTGCCAGCTAAAGTTATCGTCTAATTTTAGATACAATTGTTACGGTATCCTAATTCGGGATAATCGCGTCAAGACTCAGATCAATTGCAAGTGTGTAATAGTGACATGTAAAATCTTTCTATTCCCTTTAACACGAATATTAATAGTTCTGTACAGTATTGTCATTCTGAAATACCCAGATATATGGCATATGGTAAGGGAGAAACAATTTGTGTGTATAGATAATTAGATATTGAGATATTCTACATCAAAATCATTTTTTACAATCTTCATGGAACGATTTTATACAAATGTTGGGACATTAGTCCAACTAATTAATAATACTTACAAAAAACATTTCCCATTATTTAAATAAGAAAAAGTGTTTTTGAGACCCATTAACACCACACATGTTCAATTCTTAGTTTTTATTCAGATCATTTGGTTATGTGATTTAAGATAACGTTTCCTCTGCTACCTTAGTGGCGTTTACTGATGACGAAATCCGAGTTTCCGACGGCGCGTAAACGCAGGTCACGGCTTGTTGAAAGTTTAAAGTTTGAACACAAGTCCATCCGTGTTATCTTATTTAATCTGTGTAAACTTATACGTTCATCATCAATCCTGTTGTCAAACTGTAATTAATTTCTTTGTAGATCATATCGCACTGCTTCCAGGAATATCCTTCAGGCAGATATTAACTGTTGCATACACAGAGTCCGCTGGTAAAATTGCATAGTTGCTATTTTTATTTAGTTTAGAAGGTGGCAAGGTCGATGGCAATATGTTAAGCTCCGTAATTGGTGATCTCCCACTTTTTTGATGAAAACAAACATTTAAAAACACCACGATCAGAGGAGCTAAAATATCGCACGTATGGATTATCAAAAAATATAAACTTTTAACTTTAGCAAACGTGTCTCTCCAGGCGCATCGTTGTTGCAAGGGACATTCACCAATTTCGTGTTTTATTTTACTGTAGTAATAATTAGACTGACGTCATTGTGATTATCTTTTTACAAAAATCGATGAATCTCGAACGCAGCGAGATGGGATTGCAAATATGTCAGGAAAACCGAGATAGACAATTATATCATAATTTGTAATTCTAGATGTTTCATTATTGTATTATAATGCATATTGATGATTACATTTTAATGTAATTCTTAACAATAGATCATTCCGTATGGTACAACATATGTATATTCCGAAGTACATTCCAATAAAAATGCCTGGTAACCACTGACGTAACTGGTATGATGTTTCCGGGATGGGCATTGCTCTTCAGATATTTTTAATCACCGATATGTGAAGGGATAAATTCAACTACACGGGAACGAGAAAATGATTTTATGTGCATTCATAAGTTTTGAGTTTATATTGTAAAAGTACTCATTAAATTGACTATACGATCTTCTTTCACCGGCGAATAAAATATGGGATAATCGTGGAGACGAAAAATTGAGCTATCAATGCTATTAGGCTCTGCTATCGGTATAACAGACCCCATAGCTCTGTAAACGCACATACGCAAAACATGAGCGTCAACCGCACGATGTATACCATAAAAAAAGTCGTTGAACTAAGGCATTAATCTTGGGCGTAATAGCATTTCATCCAATATTGTCAACAAGCTTCAAGCCTACAATATATCGTACGCTACTGCACACATGTGCGCTACGTTATCACATTGTCGATCTGTATATTAGTGACATAACTATCGACCTTTTTGAACAACGCTCTGATGTCTGATCAAGGTTATTGTTACGTTCAATACAGTATATTATTAAATTAGGAAAAAATCGAACATGCCACATTGTTCAGTCTTATTTTTGGAACCATTACCAACCAGACTAGCTGTAATCGACGCTTGTAAGCGCCTAAATATATTTAAAGGAACTATATGATGTTACCCGGCGTACAATGGCATGTTGTATTGGTGAGATCAGTACGTGATTCAAAGAGCAAGTCCTCTCCTGTTGTGTCAAAACAGTAACATCCGAATAATACAATACAAACAATTTCTCATGTACGTGTATTAAAGTAGCTCTTGATCTGAGTGCATTAGCAAAACAAATATGACAAAAATTCTATTTTTAAAATCTTAGTTGCGCGGTTGTTCTAGATGACTGAGATCAGACAACTTACCTGTGACCTATGTAAACTTATGTCATCGCTGTACGTTGTAGCTTGCCGTTAAGTGCGAGCAGATTTTCTTAAGTGATGATACATTGTTTTTACAGTACATAATTGCAAACCATAATTGGTAAGGTCGAATATAGATACAAAGCATTGAGTTGGAAAACTGGCAGATACCATCTTTGTATTCAAGTCTAGAGATCTAGTCAAGTTCAGAACGCTTACGAGTGAAGTCGAATCACTAACTCGACTCGATTCATTCGCAACAGTTAACACAGGGAACGAATTTGAGGAGCGTTGGTTTTATTTCTCCCCGCATCTTGTTATGCTGTTATGTCTTTGTCTAAATGCGTCCCTGATTACGGATCACTTCATCCTAATGATACATGCTTGTCATGAACCGAACTGATGACAATTAATCTCTAATGTTCCGTAAAATGGACTTTATTTTTGACCACTGTTTTCTATTATACTCCATATAAATGATACTCACAACGGTATAGTCGGTAATAGATTTACAACGTATAGTTTAGTAATTTGATATTTTGAAAGCCTATTCTCTTCACGACTGGGAAATGTAATTTTCAATCGTGAATATTTCAGCCAGAATCGTGCATATAGTCATCAATTTTAATAGGTTGGGCCTCTTTTCTCTTTTACGATATGTGTAATTCCCTGGTCTGCTGCAATTGTATTCAATATTGCCAATTTGATTTATTGCCTACTGGGTATAGGCCGGTAATTTTTTTTTCAATTCTGTGACCGCTTGTTGTTATAGTAAGCGGTTTATAATATTCCCTCGGTTCAGATTGCGATACGATAACGAAAAAAAGAAATAAATGCTATGCGTTTATTTTGAATACGGAAATACGGGAATAGAACAAAGTGAAAGTAAATGCAACTGGACTCCTCCCTTAACATGCACAAAGGGAATATTCTCTAAAAATGTAAATAAATAAAAATGTTGTAACAATAGAGATAGATATACCTGAAAATTATTATATGCGAAAAAGGAAACCGGTTCATTCACGACATTCTATTGTCTATTTAATAATGCTGTATTCCCGTCAAGCATTACGACTAGCATGATTATCCTTATTCAGAATACTGTAGTCATTATTGAAAATTTGTTTTTTTCAAATGACCCCCTATTTACAAGTTCAAGTTCACTAATTGGATACTTATAGTGTAACATTTTTAAAGAGAGCACCAAGTGACACGCGTTTGTTATTTCTGATTAAAAAACATCAAAACTTTTCTGGAGAATTCATTATCGCCACGAGTTCTAATAATACTTATCAGAATTACAATCGACTTAGTGATCCAGCAAAAATCCGCTTGAAAAATCGTGATTAAAGAAGGGAGTGCTATCCACGAAATCCGAGCTAATTTGACCCAAAGAAATTTTCTACAAACATGTGCAGCAAGTTCAGATATCACATCACATTCGTGAATCGTTGTCGTAGAAATAAATATAGTGGCAGAAATACCACACGGAACAAATGCTGCGAGATATTATTTTCGTCAGGTGCTAGTATTGAAATATACAAGGAAATTGTGCGTTTTCATTTTAACGACTGTATTGTATGAGTTATATATACGAGTGTATCACGATGTTGTAGGTATAATACAGCAAGTGGTAGTATAAGTTGAACTAGTAACCCGGCAAACTTTACATCTGTTCATTGCCGCACAATAGAAAATGCAGGAAAACATATATTAAGAGAAATCTCATGCCCTATGTCCTAACCGTACTGTTGTCAGCTCATTCCTCATACATTGTGCTGATTTTTGAAAAAATAGAACAAAGCTTGAAAACAGTAAATAATGCTTCCAAAAACCAGGTTCTTATTGTTTCACGCATTTTAAAGGTTGCCCTATCTTCTGCCCCTAATGGTGCTGGACGCTAAGATATTTCACCAGATAGATTTTGGTGCCTTAGCACATGATGTACATACAAATGGCGATGTGCCGGACCATAGTGCCATTTTCTCCTAGAATTCGTTATCACTCTGCTTTTAGATCGTTTAGTTTTCAGTTAGATGAATAATATTTACAAAGACAATTGACATGTTACATGTGTCTTTACTTGAGTTTAATTGAACGCACTATATTACTTAATTTCCTTTAGCATATGTCCCGGGTCCTGACTCAGCGTTTTTTTAAATATAACTTTACGTTTTATCAACATGTCGGTAAATTGGTGTTTAAGGTTTTAAATGATTCATTTAATTTAATGCATTACGGTATGAATTACAATACGTCTATCAAAATAAATTATGATGTAACGGATCTACGTCATGAAATGATTTACGCATATTGTTTATGTTTTCCTTCTTGCACTTTATGATAGTAGTGATTGCTCATCGCTTTTATCAGTCGTCACCAGACTGCGTGTTGAAATCCCCTCAGAATTTTACTATACAATATAACATAGTTCTTTTTTGCTGTGCTAACCACAGTTGATAATAATTAAACAAAGGTATTATCCACCACTTCCTGGAAAGGGGAAAGCTTAACAGATTTCATTGAATGTCGCAATAGGGTATTCAGGATATCTATTCTCTATTTTCCAATCTGCTATATAATTATTGTCATACGTGGTCATCTTGGTGAATGTTACCGACAAAGGCTGTATATACAGCTATATCAAGGAAATGAAGTGAACCATATTAGAGTACAAATTTAGAAGAACATAACAACATAACAATTCACAGTATAAATAAAATTCACAAGCAATACAATATTATTATTTTGATTTAGATAAATAATTACTAGTTTCCAGATAAGTAAAAGAATACTTATTCCTGTTTCGCCTACATTTGTTGATTCAATAAAAGTTAAAATCATCTCAATGCCCTGTAATGATCCCTGACGTAACAAGGTGTGTTCCGAATGGTCTACAACTTATACCATATCAAAACCATATCTAAATATTGAGTATTTAGTATTGACATCGCATTCAAGATTTTTTCTTACTGTAAAACTTTTCTCAGTGCTTATACTTAGCCCTGTTCATGCAAACATATACTTCTAACAGGCCACACACGTAATAGGATTTTGTTTTAATTAGCTAAACACTATTAACATTATTAACCTAACGAATTCATTTCCGTACATTTTTGTGTGGTGTATACCATGCAAAAAATTACTCAGATATATTAGAGAATATTTCAGAATCCTCTAAAACATGACAAAGTTACATTAAATCTATTTCTCTTTCTAAGCCGACATTTCTGAATCATAGTTTTTAGAATCCTAACGAGCGGATGCTCACGTCCCAACTTGCTGACTATCCCTTTTCCTCTACCAATATTGTACTATAGGACCACTACAGACGCTAATGTTTTTCATGGTTGTTCAGATTCGTGGAAGGGATATAGTACAAGCTATTGTAACCTAGGTGGAAAGTCTAAAGTCACTACCAATTTTTGTGATGATGTCACGTGGGCGTGAACATCATTTTTTGTGTGGTTCTATCAAGCTTCATTACCACGGAAACTTTTCGTCCGACAAAATCATAACAAAAACTCCTCGTAATTGTCGGAAATTTCACTATAATATACAACGATTTTTGATTTTCGTCGTAGATAGAGAAATATGGAACTCACAATAGGGTAGTTTTCATTAAATAGATCCTTCTAATAACTTTCCATCTTTCTGAATTGAAAGCCAAAGTTATTTCACTATTCTCATGTATACTTTCATTATTTACATGCCTGTCTGTTATAAACGTGATTGACAGTTAGGGTGTGCCACATAATATAAATATATATTCATCAATACAATGTACACTCCTACGAGAGTGGTAATCAGAAAACCATAGCTGTCACGAAATTCTACAAATACAATCCCAAGGTTTTTGAACATTGTCCCATTTGTGAATGGATTTATTTGTCCATAGGCGATTTATTATGAATTTATTTTTATCAATGCAGTGTTCTATTATGGGTTGTTATTGCAAGCAAAACAGGTTACTTATGAATCATATGTATTAAATTTCCAAGCTCTACGCTGGTGACTCAACATTTGAACTGTATCGTCCATTCTTGCTTTGATTCTTTCAGTCCATTCTTTTGTATAGAAATAATGAAACGTTGTGTTGAGAATTGCTTCACATTGATTGACAATTCCCGAAGCACGAGTTACTGTTAGGCAGTTAGGGTGACAGTTAGAGTGGGACACACGGGAAATGGCTTGAACAGCAAATTTGCGCGAATAATTATTTTTATGATCTACAATGAAGGTTTCGTAGCTTTTTTACCGATTTTTTTGGAGTATCGACTTTCCGGTGCATCTGTTGGGTCATGGTCTATTAATAAATTTAACGAAAGATGGAAATAACCATTACATTTCAAATATAAAAATTACATCAGAAATTATGATCAGAGACTATTCTGGGCCTACAGCAACGAAGATGTAGTAAAATGGCGGCGACTGGCAACGATAGGCTTTTAATAGAAGTCGCGTATCACACTTCTAGGAAGACGTGTACTGTTTATTTTATAACCGCTAGATTATAGATTAATAGCGACAAATTATACTGTATATACATGAGCTTAATCATATCGTAGCCTTACCACTAATCTGCCTTTAAGTACCTTTATTCTTCTATTACCATGTCTTGTGTTTACCCGCTTCCGCCAAAGGAAGCCTTTACCAAAAATTTTGATAACGAAAACACGTTTACTGACTGCTGACTCTGCTAGTGTAAGATGATGATATCTTTGATGAGCGTAAGCAAAATGATGTAATACGTGTCTTAAACCTGTAGTCAACCTATAATAGCCTCATAAGCCCAATCTTCAATAGAATTCCCCCCTCTTTTAATGGTACGTTGTTTAATAACCTGAATTCTTACTAAAACTCCTGCCACTGTATAATTCAAACATCTTCGTTTAGCTTAGCCGTGGTATTCGCTGAGCCTGTTTCCTCGTGATAACATGCATTTATTATTCAGGTATGCGATGTGTAATGAAGGTGGGTCTTGTTTGGGTGTTTTTACAGGAATTTTTGAATTCCAACAGTATTATAAATCGTCAAAAAAACAAAATAATTTCTAGTAATCGGTTTACCAGTGACTGGCTCGTTATCATACGCCTTACCTCGCCTCTTCCGACAACTGGTTTGATTCGAGAAAACCACAAAAACAAACAACATCCGCATTCGTGAAACGCTCTCCTATCTATCCGCAAGTACAAATTTTCTCCCGCAGCTAGAAAAATTGAATTTATTTATTTTCTTTTTTCAAGTTGAATGTGGGGAGGGGGTTGACTTGCATATTAAAAAGTTACTGCAGTTATGTATTTGCAACGTGGTATCCAGTTAATCATCACTTTTCTTGGTAATTATGATGACTGTTTGCTGTTTTTCCACGAATTATAGAAGATATACAGCATCCAGGCTGACCCCCATACTTACAAAAAAGATATTCATAAAAACGCTAGATGGCGCTCGCAATTACTTTTTGAATTAACAAGGCTTAATTGTCTTGTGCTGTCTTCTACTGTCACGTAAGAGATTATAATTTACTTTAATGTAATATAGCTACAATATATTGAACGTAATACTTCGTTTGTATAGCTTCTACATTTAAAATCAAGGATATCGTTTCCTCCCTTTCCTAATGTATGAGGAGAAATTCACAGTAAGTAACACCGAATTTTACCAAGCTAAGGAATAAACAAAGTTTTCTAGAGACATTTTAAATTGTGAGCCCTTTGGATTCATTATTCAGCTATCCGCTCTGACATTATTTTGCGAATTCGGCACGGCACTGTACTACATTACTGTAATTCATATTATCACGTATGTAGCGTTATTACCGGTTATTTTACTTGTACACGGCATTATTGCGTGTTAGATCCTACCATATAATATATCACTATATCCTTTTTTTACACTTCTGCCATCTTCTGGACTATTTATTCCGTAAATGCCGATTTCTGTCGTATCGCGAATGACGGTCTGGTGCACTGTATGTACAGGATAGCAAGTAATTGTTTCACGCTTCACTGAATAGAAAGACTGCTGATTATCTCTAATTGGTCGATCTTCGAAATTAATCATATTGAAGTTTGTACTAAAAGTATCCTGTTTAGTTCTTTCTTCTTATCCTTCTTTGCTTACTCATTACTCTGTAGCTTCTGGTGTACAATTTGGTATTTTGTAGTAGTACCCGTTGCGAAGCTTTTGTCCGGAGAAAAGTGTAAGGTATGTTCGTCGTTCTTTGTGGTATATAAATACGCTGGAATGTAGGCCAATAAAAGTAGTGACGTCATTTTAGCTTAGTGGTTTTCCAAGCCATTTTGTATAATCATTTTAACGAAATCGTTACAGGAAATTGATTTGAATCACGAAAAATAAGAGTGATTGTCGACTATGGCTTGTGGGGCAACCTTGAAACGAAGTTTGGATTTCGACCCTCTGCATGCAATTGTGTCCAGTGCCTCTGGTCATACCTCACCAATCATTCACCATACTCCACCGAATAAAAGACGTAGACTGTCACCAAGAAGTGGATCTGTGTACACACTCGGTGAATATCAAATGTCATCTGGAATTTCGACACTCCAAAGATCTCCACCGTCCTCGCCATTCAAGAATTCGGCCCAGACGTTATCCTCGGGTAATACTATTTTTTCATTCCTTCAATTTTTTTTTAATCTGGAACCACGGATATAGTGACTACTGGAATTACTTCTTTCAACTGGTGGAAATCAGTTCGTGACAACGGTCGTTGTGTAGCAAGTCTCGCCACCACCCAACTAAAAAGTAAACAATCGCAAACATGTAGCGGTAGCACTCCCTTCGCACTTACGACATTGTTTATCGCTTTACGTTTCCATAGGTATCGCACACTTTACATATTTGAATTTTACTATTCTTTCTCATCAATGTTTTAATGAAACGACATTGAGCGTAGAAGTAAGAACTGTCCACTCGAAATTGAATTCCATTCTATCTTTTCGCATAAGGATAACCAGGTAAACATTGTGTAACACTGTCCTACAAAAATTTCATTGTGTATTTAGAAATATGTCCATCTGGTCAGTTCATTGAATGTTTCACATTGCGTACATATGTGAACACGTTGCTATACAGAGGTGGCTGTGCATAGCATTGCTTTCTCACAATTATTTGGACAATGCATAATGCTTTTCATGTAAACCTTACACCAGACGCAAGGGAATCATACAGTTCTTTATAAACACCATTATGGGGAGAAAATAATTTCATTGTTTCTTGAGTTCAACGAAGTGACGCCCAGGCATAATCTAGAATCGTTCTCGATTATGCTAACGAGTGGGCCTCGGTGCATAGAATGCAGCATGACCTGGCTGTTGATTCAAACCAAGATAATCGTAGGAATTACCCTCCTTAAACCATGAACCATAATGTCAAGGGATCAATGCAAATTCTTTAATTTTTGGCTTTACTTAAATCAATTATTTTACAGCAATGCTTCAACTTCATTGATTTTACTTTTCTTCAGGTCAAATACTGAAAAATATTTATGATGAATACAAAAAAATGAAACACAGAAAACAATTAATGATGAATCCGCAAGCACCAATGATGGATTCAGAACATAATAACACCCATGACCTAGCTTCTAATGTACCATCAGGTTGGCTATCAAACTAATTTGAATTTTTCACGCAACTGTCTATATTTTCTCAACTGTGCTTACTTTTCTCTGAGTAGCATCATCCTTTTTGCTGTCGCAACCGTCAAGCAGCACTCCACAAACTGAAAAAAAAATTACTGAAACGCCGTTACTAACCATGAAACAGGTACCACTTATATATGATTGGTGTCTTTTAGTTGTTGTATGGATATTTATTACCTCTTTTTTATGAAGGTTGGTCTTATTTGTGAGCGCTTGCTCAAGGAACAAGAAGAAAAATTGAGATCTGAATATGAAAAAGCTCTTGTAGCTAAGTTATCAGGTGACATAATTTAAAGGTTTTGTTCCATTCTCAAGAAATATAATTTTCTAGCATTTTCAATAACTGGGTACCTAATGAAATTGGTGGCTGTGTACCCATAAATGTAATCCGATTTGAATTTAATTATACAATATTCTAGAAGTCTCTACGATAATCACAGGTGGTATAGTTAATGTTGCATACGTCAGTTGTGGGCTCCATTTTATCAATATAGCTATGTCTTTATTTAGTTTTACAGAATGTATTTTATTGTATATCTGGATTATATATTTTCAAACAATGCTTATTCTTTCAGAACAATACGATGCTTTTGTAAAATTCAACTATGATCAAGTGCAACGAAGGATTAGTGAGCACCCTGCAAGTTGTAAGTTTTATCATCGTATTGTTGAGCATGAAATATTGAATACTTTTAATTTACTTGTTGATGTCCACATATTGTTTAGCTTGTGGATAGGTTTAGGATCTCCGAAATAGGGATCTGTTATCTGATATTTGTGCTTTTGCTATACCGCTATCAGTGTACCAATATCTTTGTTGACGCATGCACAGCATGGTTTGTCTTAGGAATAGGAATAATGCTTACACAGCTAAAACCAAATGTTCGTATGTTAATATCAGATGTAATAATTTTATGTGATTGTGCCAGATCTAATTAGGTCTGTCCTATCCTAATAATATATTACTTTTTATTTATTTTAGATGTCTCCTGAATGAAGGCTATATCAATGGATGCACCGGCGTTAAAATGTTAATTCAGACTTACTTTTCTGTGCAAGACTGCTCGTATTGTACTGTATTTGGTGTCTTAGTTTTTAGCATGGGACAGTTTTCAATTTACAACTAACCTTATTTTACTCACTCAGTCCTTGACTGCTCTTCCTTTACTACTGATATATGGTCACGATCAATTGAACTACCGTAGTGTCAGTATCGTTGTGTTCTGTATCGGGATAAAGAATTTCATGACTTCGAATGCCTTCTTTCAGTAGTTTGTCGTATCTTTTATCGAAGTGTTATCACAATATGGTTTTTAAGGAATCTGTTGCCAGATATTTCGTGCATCTACAATATTTATTCGTAATAATTTTTAAGTGATATTTAGTCTGCCATAGACGTTGTTGGGAAATGAGCGCTCAGTTGCAGCAGCTATCAAGACAATTCATGAGTCTGGCACTCTGTGTAGTTCTGATATGTGAGATCTGATGCAAAATAACTCCTTGGAAGATTGATACTGATTTTGATTTCCCAATCTCATCCATTCTATATATTTTTCTGAGGGAAATACTAATGTACGATCAGTGGATTGGAGTCATTTGAAATCCTAGAACAAGCACTTCCATATAGAAATGGTAATACTTGAAGAAATAATAAGAAAAAGATTATTTTATCCAATTTTATGTTTTAGGTAAAGCCTTGTATGTCGTAACATTATCTACCATTACAGTATGAACCACTGAAAGTCTCTTGACCATTGGTGAAACTATAGGATTTAATGAGTTGTTTGAAGGGTGGAATATTTTTTGACTGGATTGAAATCAGTTGTATTATGCTATCTGATGAACATGTTGTAATGAGGCAGACTAAATTTTCTGAGTTAGAAAAATTAATAAAATACTTAACATTTTACTTTTTACTTGGTGTGATATTAAGATATAGTGGGACTAATGTTGATTTGCCGTTTTTTTTCTTTCATTTGACTATTTTAGGGTTTAACAATTTTAATTTTGTTCTGCCTGAGTGTAACATTCTCTCAATATATACATTTTCATGAATACATACAGTTTTCAGTAATATGGTAGCCTTTGTCTTCTGCTGCTAGACATCGAATACATACTAGTTTGATGAGGGCCCAGCAGGTGAAATGATACCTGGAATGATCCAGTATTTGGTAATACCTGCAGCCCTGTTACTCTTTTGAAAGATTAGGGTTTTGCTTGCAAACCAACGATTCCAGCCTGCATGATCCAACCTCAAGATTTTTTGCCCATTTGATATTGTGTTATCTTATGAGAACTGGACTTATTATTTTCATTGTCTATAGATAAATTCTGATATTTGCATACCGTATTTGAAAGGATGCCATACGGCATTTTGTTTGTGTTTTTTATTATACTCTGTGTGTGTGTGTGTTGTTTTTTGCAAGATTCTTGTATGTTCATTGATTGTTAATGCTTATTTATAGCTGCCAAAAATGTTTCGTTAGCCTTCCCTCACTCATATAAAGTAGGATTAATAGTCATTAGCTAATGTTTTTCTGTATTCTTAAGTATTGTCCTCTCTTGCACCTCGGAGAGCGTAAATATTTCATTTTCCTGATATTTGTCAGATATCTGTGCTGCATTTTTGGAATCGAATAAAACTGCAACTTGCTAAACTTTAGGTCATTGGTACTTGTAGTTTTGGGAAAATCCGTTCATTTTACAAATTTCCCCAATTTCAACCTATTAGACTCTTGGAGGATTTTGATTGTAGTTAGCAACATTTCACTCTCATATACAATTAAAAAGATTCTACAGCATTTTACTTAAAATAGAACAACTACAACATACATAAAAATATATTAAGAGCTAGGCAGACTATGAAGAGCTCTCCATGAATCCTTGTGAGCTAAAAAACTTGAGGAGCCCTTGTCGCCTGGAGTGAACTCGCTATGTTTAACACTTGTCACCATAATTATCATTACAGGGACAAGCGATAGTTCAAAAGTCATTTTGTGATATAAGTTACTCATCTATTTCAACACTACATATTGCCTCATTCATTTTCTAATAATTAAAATTGATTCAATGTTTCACACAACTGTCATAGCTTGTGTATTCATTGTTACTCAGATGTGAAAGTCACTACATACATGAGTTAAAATGTTGAAGTACCTAATTGAAGTGGAGAGATAATTATCTGCTCAAAGCTACTTCTTTTCCAGCATTGTGCAAATCCATTTTATTCAAAGCTCAGCCACAGGAGGCTAGCTTTATGGAAGTAAGATATGATCGGAACAATAGTAACCAAGAAAATTTCAATTTCAATGTTCACTCTTTATGTTTGAATATCTTGATCTACAATGGCATCAGCAGCTGTTAGCAAGTTGGATGAAAGACATCATCACATTTGTGAGCAGGTATTCCTAAAAATTTAAATTGGAATTTGGACAATAGAAATTTCGGTTTTGTCCCATGAGAATAATTTTTTTTTTTGAACAATTGCAAGGAACAGATAATAACAGCAAGCGTTTGTCATTTAGGTTGGCATGGTTCTTGAACTGGAAAGGAATGAAGTGGAAAGCATCATATTACGAGACCCCAATGTAAGTTGGTTTGGTTTGCTATATCCGGGCAGCAAGGCATACAACAGAATAATTATTAAATGTTACATTTCAGTTTCATCTATTTGAAAACTTTTTCTCTGTCGGTGGAAATTGTGTATTGACCATGTTTTATCAAGGACATGCTCCTGCATGGATTTCGCACAGAAAGAAAAATGTACCGAGTGGAAGGATGCATCGACCAGCCCAGGGTATAACAAATGAATTTTATTATACTAGCTTGTGTACATGGTACACTCGTTTTTAATTAATGTACATTTTGATATAGCACCTGCAGTTGACAAAACTTTACAGCCAGAAGGTGCTGTTGGAGTAGCACATTCGAATTACCTTTTCCTAACTACAGGAGGAGAAGAGGTTTCTTATTTCATATTATTGAATAACAGTACGTTATATATAGCATTCATGATATCTCTTACTCGTTATGCAGCCACTACTCGGTTGGTGTCTTTTCTTCATACGACATTCGAATGAAAAACCAATAACTACAGACAACTTTCATAAAGACATCTACTTTGGAAATTTTCGAGTGGAGAATGGAGACCTTTTGGGAGGAATTCAGTTCTATCTTGCGAATGCTATATTACCTGCGATCACGGCTACAAAAGTCGGTATTTTGACTAAAACGTTATATTTATATCATAGTCGTGGTGATTATCCATCTGTTGTAGAATTGGGGAATTGTAAAAGGAAAACAAATGACGAAGATGAGAAGCAAATTTCTTGAAGAATTCGAAAGGTTCCTGCAATGTTTGACAAATGCTCGTGCTAGTCTGGAAGGTCATAGCTTAACCTTGACCCACATTGATTTAGGAATGGATGTGACAAGTATATCGCCGAGTCAATACACAGTCTTTGGTATGCATGGGGAAAATTTATATTCTATACAGTGTTGATGGACATTTATGCATATAAATGTGTTATTTATAAAAATAAACAGCTAGTGAACCGCAAACACTGGAAATCTTGGAGAGGCAAATAGAGATATGGACAAAGGAAATAGATCAGGTAATTCAATGCAGCCAGTTATTATTTCATCAGATGACAAATTATCTAAATATTTCAATTATGAAAACGTAGGTGCTTGTCACAAGTGATCAAATACTATGTGAAGCAGATGATTGTGGACCTGCAGCAGAATTGGAACACTGGAAGAGGAGAACAGCACAATTCGATGGATTACTGACACAAATTCGAGACCCTAGAGTTCGTGCTGTCACATCAGCACTCAATGCTGTCAAGTCGAAGAGCATTAGAAAGTGGAGAGAGATAGTAATGTTCAATTTTTGTATCGATAACATACAATCATAGGTTTAATATAACCAGGGCCTCATTCCTCAATAAAGCATTATTCATAGGATGCGCACATCACCGATGCAACCAATGAGGCGAAGGATAATGTCCGATTTCTTTACACTCTGGATAAATTTTTCGGCCCGTTGGTGAAATGTACACCTGCTGCCATGATCGGTAAGGCCACCAATAAACACTAACAGAAGACATATCAGAATCTCCTTCCATTATCTTTCTCTTCAGACCACATTCCTTGCCTCATCAACAATGTCCAAATGATTTATAGCATTTCGCAGTTTTACAACACATCGGAACGTATGACTTCTCTGTTTGTAAAAATCACTAACCAGATGGTGTCGACTTGCAAAGCATTTATTTACCAGGATGTCAAAAGAATCTGGGAGCATACAAGGTTTTGTTTGATTCATCTTCCTAATGTTTGATTACAAAAAGCATGATATCTGATGACTCAGAAAGTCATTCCAAAATATGGACTTGATGCTGGAGATAATTTTTATTTCGAAATGCTTCTATTATTAATCTAAGTCTAATTATCTTAGACCCTACATATTTTCAATTTTTGTTTAATCGACGTTAAAATAAAACGATGTAACTCGCATACTGTAATTGTTATAGTAAAATCATAATCACATGTACAGAGAGGAACTTATAAAGAGGATCAATGACTGCCTAAAACTGAACGAGTCATATCAACAGCATTTCCAGAAAACAAAGCTTAAATTGCAGGAGAACCCGTCTGAAAAACAGTTTGAATTCAGTGAAAATTACATATTTGGGAGGTTTGGAACGAAGACATTTGTATTTTTTTTTCGCTCCCTTCTCGCAATATTTCTTGATATATTTTCAGATTCGACACATTTTGCAAAAGAATTTTGCAAATTAAAGAAATGGCGACTACGATGGAAGAACTATCCAGTCTCCCAGATATAAAAATTCAGGTTTTAACCACAATAAATTAATTTATAATTGAAATATTAAGTATAATCCAATTGGAAGAAAAAATTATACTTTGGTTTTAGGGGCTGGAAAGCTACGCCATGAAGTACAAAACAATCGTTGCCAATGCGAAGAAAAAATCATATGACCATCTAAATTACAGATCACATGAATTTGATTCAGAATATTCCGATTTCAGGTCTCAAATTGGAAGTCTACGTGAAGGAATACAGAATCTGGTTGAGCAACTCTTTTCTAGGAATATGCCTGTATGTTCCTCAAGTTGTTTGCATATTAATATAAATAGTACAGTCTAAACTGGAAAACAAGCTGTGTTCTCATTGTATGGATCCTGCATCCTATCTAATGATGTTACAAGAACTGGTCATGAAAAGAGAGTCCTGAAAAATGGAGGGCATGTCCACTAACATTTGAAGGTTTTTTTTTCCTGGTTCTGCAGACTGTCGAAGCCTTTCGCTTGATCTCGAAGTTTGAAGTTATAAAAGGCGTGAAACTAGAATTGTGGGAGAAGTTTGTTAAAGCAACAGTTCAGTTCATGAAAGAACTTGAAACTACTAAAAAGATCTACCTAAAGCAAAAAGAGGATCCACCTATTCCTAGAAATGTTCCTGAGGTTTTGTAGAGTATATTTTTCTCGCTTGAATATCGGATAGATAGACGATGAAACACTTGCAACATATACAATTCTAACTTTCTTTTTGGTGTATAGATTTCTGGACGAATCATGTGGGCGAGACAGCTATACCGCAGATTGGAAAAATCGATGCAGGCAATGCAAGCTCATAAAGAATGGATGAGAACTATAGATGCGAGAAAAGTCATTCGAGTATACAATAAAGTTGCTGCTTGTCTTATGGAGTATGAGGTAAATTAGATATCAATTTTTCTTATTATCATTCTTTAACGACATTATGTACTCATCGGAACTGTTTTAAGCATAACTTTAAAATCTGGCAGATTATATTCCATCGTGCATGGATGCAAGGAATTGAAATAGCAAAGAGAGGGCTTAGTTCATCATTGCTTGTTAGACACCCAGAGACAGGCAAAATCTATGTGAACTTTGACCCGGCAGTAAATAAATTGTTCAGTGAAACACGTCATATTGCAACACTGCAACTTGAAGTTCCACCTGCCGCTGCAAAACTGGTTAGAATCGATGAAGCGAAAATTAAATTTCAAGCTTCATGGTATACAACTATTTCTTTTGTTTTTTTTGAAAGAAGAAATTCATATATTTTTCTTTATCTAGTCTTCAAGATCTCATAAAAAATTATGACAAGATGGTTAGTGAGATTCCAGCTATCATACAACCGCTGATGAAAAGCCACATTGCTCAACTTGAAGAAGTCTTCCTTCCAGGGTTAACAATCTTGAATTGGCGTTCACTGAACATTACCAAATGTAAAATTGTGTTCGATTATTATTACCTTAAGCTTTAATTCATTTATTCTTAAGATTTTCTTTTATTCAAGTTCTTAAGAACATTGAACTGGCAGAAGAAGAATTCCAATATCTAATGAAAACCGTTAACGACACCTTGGAGTGGAGAATCGAAAAATTATATACAGAGATGTCAAAAACATTGTTGATATACATTCCGGATCAAGAACCCTTGGATATTCTTTTGTATGATCACATACAGTATATAAATACATATTGATGTAATTTTTTTATTATTTTGATCTGATATTCGTAGGTTCTGTGAACAAGCTAGCAAAGCAGTAAATGCTGGAATCTCCAGGCTTGTCCGTCAGAGCTCTATTTCAGAGCAATGTGTTGGAGAGCTTTTCACACTGTTGGTATCAAAAGTTAAACCCGCTGAAAGAATAGTATTGGTGGTAAGAACAACTACCACTTTACCGCGTTTAAGGAGAGGTCGATATATTAGACAAAAATCTTTTCTCCCACTATGTAGCCCCCTATTTCCACTCCTGGTTCTTATGGTATTATCCCTAACTGATTCGATCTTCATTCACTCTAGGAACCTTATGCCTGTACTCACCATGAAGCTAAGCTTAAAGGACAGCGATGTCAGGAATGTCAGTCATGTCTGTATTTCAATGCGTCAACTTGTTTCTTTCAACGAAATCTGGACTCGCTGATAAAATGTGTGTTGCTGAATGAAAGATGTTGATTAGTTTTAAATATTTATCTGATTCGTTTTTGAATTGAATGTATCTATGAGAATGTTACGTAATTTCTTTTCTCCTTTCTGTCTTCTACTCAAGGCACAAAATTTTCACTGGAAAAGCTGAAAAGATCTTTAAAGGTAAATTGCCGTACTGCTAGGTTATTTTTTTGTATATTCTATACTATCATAATTACATCTAGCTTTAGGCCTCCATCCTCCAGGAGACATTGCCCACTTCTTCCTTGAAGTAGATTGATGAATAAGATATATATTCAAACAAAAGAAAACTAATTTTCAGGTGAAAAGTAGAAGTGATACCAGTAAGAATACCGACGAAGCATCATACATTCCAATATTGAAGACAGACATAATCCTGTCCTTGCCAAATATTGCCATTAGCCCAAGCATAGAAGAGATTCAAAGCTCTCTCAATAAGGTATTGACATTTTTATCTTGACAACATAGTATAATAATTACTAATTTTTTGAATATATATGTTCTTACCTAAGGTGGTTAGGAGTATTATTCACTGCACAAGTCAGATTCCACATTGGGAGCATAACATATTGGCACAAAGAGAACTAGAAGCTTCTCAGGGAGATGAAACTCCAACTCCTCTGAAATCAATGAATAAAGTGGGTCTTTTCTCTTTTTTTTCAATTCATTGGTATGATATGTAAGCATTTTTTCTTGGGTTAGATGATTGGTGATCACAAAGATATCCTGAAACTCACGTCTCAAGTATCCACCATAATAAGTTCACTGAAATCCGAATGCGCCGTCGTTCTGACGAAAGTGTCGATTGCGGGAGATTTTACAGAAATATGGGAGAAAGATGCGGATGCTAAACTCAAGGGTTTCATGGAGCAAAACCCATCTCTTGCAGAGTATCAAGAGCAAATACTCTATTACCATGTAATGGTTCTATTAAAATCTTTGCTTTATCTCCATTAAAGTGACCTAGGAGAAGACCTATCGAAATACGAATAAGAATATATGTACTATTTGCAGCCCTTATTTTCTTTTTAAGCACTTTGAAGAAAAGGTTGACAGCATAACAGAAAACATGATTGAAGGACCAGTTCTCTTTTCTACAAAGCACCTTAAACTTGCACTGAAGATGGAATGTAGAGCTGCCAAAGTTGCGTTTGGAAGAGCTCTCAATACTAATGGTGGAAAGATGATGGATGTATGTCATGCCTCACTGGCAGCTGATGTTATTATGTGTGACTAGTTTTTCATTTCGTTTCTGAATTCTCCACTCGACAATTGCAGGACATCTTCGAATTTGTGGAAAATGTAGGAAAACGCCTCACTAGAGATCTCGAGGACCTGGATGACATAAGGTGGTCTATGGGAGCCTTGGAAGAACTCAGACAGGAGGAAATAAGAATTGACTCTACAATTGGACCAATTGAAGAAGCATATAATCTATTGAACAAGTATGTGCAGTAAATCAAGACATAAAACTTTTTTATTGTAGACAAGGATAACTTTCTGAAGTACAATTTAGACTGGAACTGAATTTCAATGATGGAAATTCGGAAAGAGTTGACAGTTTGAGTTATGCTTGGAGGACTTTACAGCAACAGGCAAAGGATGGACAAGATTTATTATTGGAAGTCCAGCCAAAGTTTCGTTCCAACTTGCTCAACTCAGTGGAGCAATTTATCAAAGACAATGATCACTTCACAATGAACTACAGGCAAAAGTAAGAGACTGCTTCCTATGAACTAATTGAAGTGAATGGTTTATATTCTATAATTATCTAACATAGTGTTTACTAGTTTGGAGCATGGTAATAATTTAATTCGTGATCACACCAGTTATATCATGTTGTTAATAATTTAATGCTCCTATTCCAGTGGCCCCAATGAGGAAGGAATTGCTCCCCGTGAAGCAAGTGACCGATTGACCTTATTCCAAGATCAGTTTGATGATCTATTTCGAAAATACCAAACCTACTCTGCAGGAGAAGAGTTGTTTGGTTTAACTGTCACTGAATATCCATCTCTGCATAAGATCAAGAAGGAACTTAATATGCTTTCTAAATTGTATTCACTGTACAATTCTGTAAGTATTTCGAACTTCCTTAAAGTTTTCAATTCCAAATTCAAAACGATACTACTGTAATAAGTACTTGGATTATTTTTTTGTGTACAGGTTAATGATAGTGTAGATGGGTACTTTGAAATTGCTTGGCAAGAATTGGACATTGAAAAGGTAAATGGTGAATTGATTGAGTTTCAAAACAAATGCAGAAAACTTCCTAAAGGCCTGAAGGAATGGCCAGCTTACAATGATTTGAAAAAGAAGATAGATGACTTTAACGAGTGCTGTCCACTTTTGGAAATGATGGCGAACAAGGTAGTTCATTGCAATATATATATTTACCCCCAGCACCATTGTCACCACACCTATAGGTGAATAATATATGTTACACGCTCATGAAACTTTTAATATAGGTTATTGCCTCCGGATGTAGGTCAATGACCTGGATTTTCTGCTATTTGTTTAAATTCCCTCACTCTTTCATTCAGGCAATGAAAATAAGACACTGGACACGGATTGCAAATCTAACTGGTCACACGTTTGATGTTGAATCAGATAATTTTCTTCTTAGTAATATTATGGAAGCTCCTATACTAAAGTACAAAGAGGATATTGAGGTACGGTTTAAAGAACCATAATGTGATATTTCAAGCCTGCAGAGAAAATGATATGGCTGCTTCTCGGTAGTTCATTATTAACATGACCAGCTATAGTTAGTTTCTCGCTGCACATAGATGAAAAATTAAAGCATTTTCTTTGTATAGGACATCTGCATCTCAGCAACAAAGGAAAAAGACATTGAAGCTAAATTGAAAGCAACGGTCGCGGAATGGGAAGGTCACATATTCACATTTACTTCTTTCAAAAGTCGCGGTGAACTTTTGTTGAAGGGTCAGGATATTCAGGAGCTTGTTGCCTTGCTTGAAGATAGTTTGATGGTTCTTGCATCACTGATGAGTAACAGGTTGTTGTTTATTTTTCTTCACAATTTTGAGAGCTTTTGAATGTGAATGTAACATGTTGAAATTATATTTCAGATATAACATCCCCTTCAAACCAAAGATTCAACTTTGGGTTAATAATTTATCTGGAACAACAGAGATCATAGAACAGTGGATGACAGTGCAGAATCTGTGGATATATTTAGAAGCAGTGTTTGTTGGTGGAGACATAGCAAAGCAGCTGCCTCAGGTAAAATAAGTAAAGGTCCATTTTGGTATGTAGAACAGCTACACATTAGTAAACATATATTAAACTTCTTTATTTATTGTTTAATATGAAGGAGGCAAAGCGATTTTCAAATATTGATAAATCTTGGCAAAAGATCATGCAGAGGGCTCATGAGACTACAAATGTTGTGCTGTGCTGTGTTGGAGACGATACCTTGATCCAGCTACTTCCTCATTTGCTAGAGCAGCTTGAAATGTGTCAGAAATCTTTAACAGGTATTGCGCAGAAGATAGTAGTAGATGAATTTGATAGATAATTCATATTCACATTTATAATATTTCATTTGCTTTCATAGTTATATGATATATATATACTATATCCTATATGCTAAATTTTTTTCTCCTGTTATATATGGTTAAGTAAATTTGTCATCTAGGATATCTGGAAAAGAAACGGCTTGTCTTTCCTCGCTTCTTTTTTGTGTCTGATCCTGCCCTTTTGGAAATATTGGGTCAAGCCAGTAATTCTCATAGCATACAGGTAAGCGTAGCAATAAATATCTTTTTCAGGATTACAGTAATGAGGTTTGGATAACAGTAGGTTTCAACATATAACAGGCACACCTGGTTGGAGTATTTGACAATGTCTGCACAGTGACATTCAATGAGAAAGACTATGACAGGATAACTGGTATAAATTCCAGAGAAAAGGAACACATTGATTTCGAGAAACCTGTTATTGCTCAAGTACAATCAGCCTTGAAAATATTATCAGAATATTTTAATTTAAGAATAATTATTAATACATGAGTAATGACAAACATTAGGGCAATGTTGAAGTTTGGCTTGGATCAATTTTGAAAGAAATGATGAGAAGCATTCACTGCATTATAAGACAAGCTTTCTTTTCAATTGAAGACACAGCTTTTAAAATGTTGGAATTCCAGGTTTGTACATTGTATCATTGTTAGGGATGTACCATTGCTCTATACAGTTTCATTTGTTCCTACTCGCATATACTCACAAATGGAATCGTTTTCAGAGCATATTTCCAGCTCAGATCGGGCTTTTAGGAATTCAAATGATTTGGACAAGAGATAGTGAACTTGCCTTGAAGAATGCTAAGTCTGATAAAAAGGTCAATTCATTTGTGCCTTTGCAATATACTATATGAAAACTCTTTTCATTCTAGCTGATGTTGATGGTTTTGTTTTCAGATCATGGTCACAACCAACCAGCATTTTCTTGATATGCTCAATGAACTAATAGGAGTCACGACCCAAGATCTAACTAAAATAGAACGTGTTAAATATGAGACCCTCGTAACTATCCATGTTCATCAGCGAGACATATTTGATGACTTGGTTTGTAGAAAATATAATCCTCTCTTGCTAAATTTTTTCATATCCTGGTATTTGAGTGTTATGTTTCCACTTTCCATCTTTCTTATTTTGTCTGTATTGGGAAATTCACAATCAAAACTATGTTTGGCAATTTTTTTGATACTGTATGTTTTGCAGGTCAAAACGCACATCAAATCTCCACTTGATTTTGATTGGCTCAAACAGTCAAGATTCTACTTTCAGGAAGACACTGATAAATGTGTTGTCTCTATAACAGATGTGGATCACAGTTATCAGAATGAATACCTTGGCTGTACTGATCGTCTTGTGATTACTCCATTGACTGATAGGTATGTATTCCATTCAGTATACCAGACATTAGACAATCCTCTTCCCTTGTGAAATCACCTATCATAAGTAACAATAATATGAAATTATTGGATATGTATCATATAGGCAATCCCTCACAGATAATCATTGAAGTAATAGAGGTACTTATATTATACTGTTAGGTGTTATATAACACTTGCCCAAGCTCTTGGCATGAGTCTTGGAGGTGCACCGGCTGGTCCTGCTGGTACTGGGAAAACTGAAACCACCAAGGATATGGGAAAATGTCTTGGCAAATATGTTGTTGTGTTTAATTGTTCTGATCAGATGGATTACAGAGGACTTGGAAGAATATACAAAGGTTTTCATTATCTTTGGATAATATTGCAAAACTACATTATGTTTATGCAATTTCTGTCTTTTTGTTTTATTAGGTCTAGCACAGTCGGGATCTTGGGGCTGCTTCGATGAGTTCAACAGAATTGAGTTGCCTGTTCTCTCAGTCGCTGCTCAGCAAATTGCTATCGTTCTTGCTGCCAAAAAAGAAAGGAAAAAGCAATTTATATTCACTGATGGCGATGTAGTGTCACTCAATCCTGAATTTGGACTCTTCCTTACAATGGTAATTAGATAATTTGTTGTTGATTTTAGGGTGTGATTATGATTGCCTTTTTTATTTTATAGAATCCAGGTTATGCAGGAAGGCAAGAACTTCCTGAAAATCTAAAAATTAACTTCCGACTAGTTGCCATGATGGTGCCAGATCGTCAGATCATCATGAGAGTTAAGTTGGCTGCTTGTGGATTTGTTGATAACCTTCAGTTGTCAAGAAAATTTTATACCTTGTATAAATTGTGTGAAGAACAGCTCACAAAGCAGGTAATAACGCTAAGGTATATTATAATATTTTCAACACTATTTGTTCGCCAGACCAACAGGGGTTACATAATAATATTTCAATAATATATATCTAATTCTCTAATTATGCTTCTCCTAAATGCCTGAAGCATCATTATGTGAACTTGATCAAATGATCAAACAATTTAAAACAATTCACGCTAGGTTCACTATGACTTCGGTCTTCGAAATATTCTCTCTGTTCTCCGTACTCTTGGTGCAAGCAAGCGCTCCAATCCCAACGATTCTGAGATGACAATAGTGATGAGAATTCTTCGTGATATGAATCTCTCTAAACTCATTGATGAAGATGAACCTCTATTTCTCTCTCTCATCAACGATCTCTTTCCAGGAATTCAACTTGATAAAGCAGGATACCCTCAAATGGAAGCTGCCATAATGCACCAGGTAAAATAGGATATATCTGGTGTCATAAGAAGTTGATTGAGATTTAATAGTGTTATTTTGGTGTAAGGTTGAAGAGTGCGGCTTGGTTTCCCATCCACCTTGGGTTTTAAAACTGATTCAGCTTTACGAGACCCAAAGAGTGCGCCACGGGATGATGACTCTTGGACCAAGCGGTTCTGGAAAAACAAAATGTATACATACTTTGATGAGGGCTATGACTGAATGCGGAAGGTAGACACCTCCATAAAACCTATTGGGAGATAATGATGCTCTGTAAAAACTACATAACATAATCTTTTTTCTATGCAGCCCCCACCGAGAAATGAGAATGAATCCGAAAGCAATTACAGCCGCTCAAATGTTTGGATTACTTGATGTGGCAACTAATGATTGGACAGATGGTATCTTCAGTACTTTATGGAGAAGATCTCATAAAACTAAAAAGGTTAGGAATTATATTGCCATCTCTATTAAGAAAAAGCTTATGACATATATATATATTGTTTTTATAAGGGAGAGAATGTTTGGATTGTACTTGATGGTCCGGTAGATGCTATCTGGATAGAGAACTTGAATTCTGTTCTCGATGACAATAAAACACTGACATTGGCAAACGGTGATCGAATACCAATGGCTCCTAACTGCAAGATTATTTTTGAACCGCATAATATCGACAATGCATCTCCGGCTACTGTCTCTAGAAATGGTATTTATCTTGGGTTGCTGGAATTACATTCATTCCCTGTGATACGAGGACTCACTTGATGAGTTTTCAAAGTTATGACTATTTTGCTCCTTAATCTCATTAAGTTCATAAGCATCAAATAATACAGGAAGTGTAGCTCATTGGCTTCAACCTAGAATGAACCGTGTAAATTTTTTATAAAATAATGAATAAATAACCAAAATAATTATTTGCCAGGAATGGTGTACATGAGTTCATCCATTTTGGATTGGCAGCCGATCACTACAGCATGGCTCAAGAATCGCCCAAGTATACTGTCTGATGTTTTGCTACCTGCATTTGAATCTGTATTCCCAAGTCAGTTTTATTATTTAATATTTAATATAGAGACTAAATTTCCATACCCAAAGTTATCTGAATTTCTATTTCACACCACATTTATTACATGGAGCTAATGGTTATAGATAATGATAGTAATAAATATAAAATAATGTATATCTAGTTCCAAACTCCCCTTATAGTCAAAGCAAAATTTGAAATGCATTGGAACATAATATTGAAAGTTTACAGCATGAAACTATTTATCAGACCATATTTACACAATTTACTAACTCCGTAGAGATTCTTCATTTTTAATTTATACTTAAATACTAATACTGTGTTAACAGATCTTTATTTGTCTCAGTTTTCTCTTCTATTTTTACAAATTAACTATTTCACAAAAGAACTTATCATTGCATCAACTCCATTACTGATGTATAGCACACCTCTTTAGGCACCTACAGGTATGTATCATCAATGCTTTCCACCAAAATGGATGTCTTGGAATGCATGTATGTGCAGCAAGCTCTGACTCTTATAGAAGGTCTGTTACCTGATATGGAAGATGGGCACAAGCATATGAAGAAATCCCATCTGATCAGGTTATTATAACTCATTACAGACTAGCTATTATATTTATCATTCCTTTCACCACATTCCTTTACTTTTAAGGTTATTTTTGTTTGCCATCATGTGGTCACTTGGTGCTTTGCTTGAGTTACCAGAACGTGAAAAACTACAGAACTTCCTGATAGATCACCAGAAAGAGCATGGAGATCTCGAGCTTCCTGTACTCCCCGAAGGTGACATCGGAATAATATTTGCCTTGCATAAATGTATAATGAATGTTGTTGCAAATCAATTTCAGGGGAATCGCACAACATATTTGAGTATGTTGTTAACGACAATGGAGAATGGGAACACTGGTCGAAAAGAGTTCCGTTGTATGAATATCCTAGCGACAGCATTCCTGAATACTTGTCTATACTCGTTCCAAACGTTGACAATGTGCGAATGGATTTTCTCATGCATACAGTCATGAAACAGGTCAGTTACCTGACTCCACTGTGGTGTTTCATTTTTATATCCGACTGTATCTGTTGTACTATTCAGGAAAAGGCGGTATTGCTCATCGGAGAGCAGGGAACAGCAAAGACTGTGATTATCAAAGGATACATGAATGTTCGATACAATCCAGAAGTGCATGTAACAAAATCTCTCAACTTTTCTTCTGCAACAACTCCATTGATGTTTCAGGTAAGGCAAATGATCACTGGCTTCAGTAGTCTCTGCATGATTCTCACTCCTTGTAATAGAGAACAATTGAGAGTTACGTTGACAAAAGAGTCGGCACTACCTTTGGTCCTCCTGCTGGGAAGAAAATGACTGTCTTTGTGGACGATGTCAATATGCCAATCATCAATGAATGGGGAGATCAAATAACAAATGAAATTGTTCGTCAACTGATGAGCGTCAAGGCTTTTTTCAAGTACAGTATATGTGCATTTCTGTTTAATAGTTATTTTCAGTCAGTTTCATTTCTGGGGTGCCTTACCATGCTTTGACAGAAAATCATTGCCTGCATTACAAATTCACTATTCTTTATGTGAAAACACTGTTCACCTCATAGTCAAATGTACATTAGCATTGATTATAATCAGTTCCAAAGTTGTTTCATAAATACCAATCAATAATGGAATGTGAATTGACATACCTAGATACATATCATATCTAAAGAAACGCCTCCCTAACCCATTTTAAATCCCAATATAGTAGGTTGAACTTTTCCCATCATTTTGTTTTTTCACATTTTCTTTCTTCGAATCTATATTGGTACAGTTTGGAAAAACCGGGAGATGTCATAAATATTGTGGATATCCAATTTGTTGCTGCTATGATACAGCCAGGTGGAGGTAGGAATGACATTCCTCAAAGACTCAAAAGACAGTTCGCAATATTCAATAGTACATTGCCATCAGATGCTTCCATAGATAAGGTTTTTTCAACTGTTGGATGCGGATATTATTGCCAGGTTACTAACTCATCTTCCTACTAGAATAGTGTTTTCCAACACCAATTCCAATTTTGCCCTTCATAGGAGCGAGGTTTCTCCAAGGCTGTGTGTTCGCTCATTTCTCGACTTGTGCCAGCAACTCGCCACTTGTGGCAGCTGGTCAAAGGAAAAATGCTCCCGACACCTGCAAAATTTCACTATGTTTTCAATCTTCGTGATTTGAGCAGAATTTGGCAGGTTTCATCTATACTAAATATCCATATCAAATGAGTATATATTCTTTCTTATCGTGATACATATTTTACAGGGCATGTTACAGCTGACTTCTGAGGTGGGAGAGAATGAGGAAGTTATACTTCTTCTATGGAAGCACGAGTGTACAAGAGTTATAGCTGATCGCTTTGTCAATTCCAAAGATACGGCATGGTTTCATAAAACATTGAAATCCGTCAGTATTTAAACTATTGAATGAATTATAACATGAACTAACATTTATCTGATTCACCATTATTTTTCAGGTTGCTAGCAGTGAATTAGGCTCAGAACTTAGCACTCCTCTACAACAAGAACCGTATTTCGTGGATTTTCTCAGAGATGCTGCTGAAATAACAGGTAAAAAGTTCAGTAAAAATTATCTCATCAAGACTTGTTGGTAAGTCTAAGTTCTAGTTTCTTCAAAAATATTTCTATGATTCCCATACGTAATCTAAGTTGAAATTTTTGTGCTTAGGGGAAGAAGAGGATGACGCTAACTTTGATGCTCCCAAAGTCTACGAACCAATCAAGTCCATGGACCAGCTAAGAGAACGACTGATAATGTTCATGGGACAATACAATGAGACTGTGAGAGGGGCTGGAATGGATCTTGTATTCTTTGTGGTTTGCTCTTAATTTATATTATAATATCTTTCTGTTAGAATATTTATGAAATTATACATTTACCTATACTTCTTAGGTAATAACTCTAACCTTACTACATATGGTTTATTAGGATGCCATGACACATCTGGTGAAAATTTCCAGAATTCTCAACACCCCACGTGGAAACGCCTTACTTGTGGGTGTTGGAGGATCAGGCAAACAGTCTCTTACTAAGCTTGCTTCGTTCATAGTAGGATTCAAGACTTTTCAGATTACGCTGACCAGGTCCTCATTCATAACATTATCATTGCGGTATTTTCGTTACTTATTCCAGCTAAGTGAATTTATCTGTTATCAGATCCTACAACACAAGCAATCTGCTTGAAGATCTTAAAGTTCTCTATAAAACAACTGGACAAGAAGGGCAAGGGCTAACATTTATTTTCACGGATAATGATGTAAAAGAAGAAGCTTTTCTTGAATATCTCAATAATGTCTTGGCCTCGGGAGAAGTATAGTATTTCATTCTACTGTAATAATCCTATATATAAAGCTGCTTAAGATGATGCATGTATATAGCAATAAGGAGAGATTCTAGAATGTTATATATTAATACTCAATGATGTCTTAATTTCAAATATTTCAGCTTTCAAATCTGTTTGCTCGGGATGAAATTGATGAAATCACGAACGAACTGATCACTGTCATGAAAAAGGAATATCCGAAACGCCCGCCGACTAACGAGAATCTGTACGACTATTTTCTTTCGAGAGTCAAGAGCAATCTTCACGTCGTACTTTGCTTTTCCCCAGTACGTCATTTGATTATACTTTTGACGTTGCACATTCACCTAATGATATTATATCAATCAATTTTTCATCAGGTCGGCGAGAAATTCCGTTCAAGGTCCATGAAATTTCCTGGACTTATATCTGGTTGTACAATTGACTGGTTTTCCTTGTGGCCCCACGATGCCTTAGTAGCTGTCGCAAAGCATTTTATTTCTGACTTCGAAATAAAATGCACTCCTGAAATGAAAAAGGGCCTCTACAATGTGATGGGATCATTTCAGGTTTAGAATTTGGAAGAACTTTTTATGTAAACTTTTAATGTAATGCAATGCAACCCTATTAGTTTCTAGCATTAAATTACTGCTAGTTTCCAGATATTGTTGTATCACTTGTCACAACAAAATTTAGGTTAGAAGATATGTCAGTTGCATGTCATAAGTAATAGAATGATACCTGTATACAGAATCCATTGAAACAAACTACAATATAAACCAAGATCATGAGATATTTTGACCATCTCAAATTTACTTTCCACATAACAGGATACAGTGGCAGAGACTTGTGTGAAGTATTTTGAATGCTATCGACGGCAGACCCATGTTACTCCGAAGTCTTATCTGTCTTTTTTAGACATTTACAAGACCATTTACTCTGAAAAGTTGGGTTTCATCGGCAACCTTGCAATGAGAATGAATACAGGTTACTAATCTCATAAATGAAGCATAATTGTAAATACTTTTTTGGTATTTCCATTGCATAGATAAATCTTGTTTTCAGGCCTGAATAAGTTGAATGAAGCTACTCAATCAGTGAACCAACTTTCAGCAGAACTTGTGGTAAAAGAGAAAGATCTCGTTGTTGCTTCTAAGGAGGCTGATGAAGTTTTAGTGACTGTAACTGCTTCTGCTCAAGCAGCGGAGAAAGTGAAAGCAAAAGTAACCACGATTGTATATTACTTTTATTTAGGGCTGTAGAGTTGATATTGAAATATGTCTCAAAACGATAGGTTAACAGGGTAATCAAATTAGTATATGTCAAATTTATCGACCCCGTCTCCGACTCCAGTAACCCTATAAATGCTCCACAGTCCTGATTAAAATCTTTTTTCTCTTATCTTTCTCAATATTCAAGGTACAAAAAGTGAAAGACAAAGCTCAGGGTGTAGCTGATGAAATCAGTGCAGATAAAGCAGTTGCTGAATTGAAACTTGAAGCTGCTAAACCAGCTTTGCTAGCTGCAGAGCAAGCCTTACAGGTCGAATAGAAAATAGTAGGATCAGGGGTACTGTTATAGTGAACTGATTGATTGCATTACATTATGTTCAGACCATCAAACCTGCTGACATTGGAACTGTAAGAAAATTGGGAAAACCTCCTCATCTTATTATGAGAATCATGGATTGTGTGTTACTTCTTATGAGGGTAAAACCTTTATTTCACAAATCTTTATATCTAGTGGCAATATTCCCAACTTTACAAATTCTAAATTCATGAATGACAACTTCCCGTGATTTTAATCCAATTGATTTTATTAAAATCAAACCTGCATATTACCAAATTCTCTCCATGAACAGCGCAAGCTCAACAAGGTAGAGGCTGATCCAGAGCGTCACTCCATAAAACCATCGTGGGCAGAAGCCCAGAAACTCATGAATGATTCGAAGTTTCTTACAATGCTGCTGGAATTTTCAAAGGTAACTCAAAAATTTAAAAAAAATAATATATGCAACCGATAAAGAATCTCAAATGTGTATCTATAGGATTCAATCACGGGAGAGACGGTGGATCTCATGGAACCTTACTTATCCCAAGAGGATTACAACTTTGAATCCGCAAAGAAAGTTTGCGGAAACGTGGCTGGACTATGTTCTTGGACTGAAGCGATGGTTCAGTTCTATGGAATCAATAAAGAAGTTTTGCCTTTGAAGGTATGGAGATCATTGAACAGAAGAATCGTTTATTAGAGAGTTTTGCGGCAATGCATTTTATATACTACCACCTTGGGAGTCCTCTGGGAGACCTATTCCCATTAAATTTCATGTGGTGACTTAAGGGGTACCACAGCACATGTCATTGTGGCTCTTGATTGTCCTGTGAACATACATCTTGCATTTTTGGTTTTGCGTTTCTCGTGAGGTTTTTGTTGCATGATGTATTGTAACACCATTTAGGCAAACCTGGCCATACAGGAAAGAAAGCTTGGCGCAGCAATGGAAGATCTTGGTGGTGCTCAGGCAATGTTGGATGAGAAACAGGCCGAACTGGATAAAGTGCAAGCTGTTTATGATAATGCTATGAAACATAAACAGGTTGAAATATATCTTTGTTCTTCTATCACAATAGATGTTTGAATCATGTTTCTTTTTGAACCAGACACTGATTGATGATGCTGAGGCTTGCAAAAGGAAAATGAACAATGCAAAGACATTGATTAATGGGCTAGGTGGTGAAAAAATAAGATGGACTGAGGCAAATCGTAGATTTCAACAAGTAACGTATAAGATAGTATACTTCTGCTACTGTACTACTGTACATCATTGTTTTGCTATCTGAATATTGGTTTTTAGGAAATTAATAGACTTGTTGGTGATGTCTTACTCTGCTGTGGATTTTTATCGTACACTGGCCCATTTAATCAAGAATACCGGACCCTGCTTATCAATTTGTGGAAAAAAGAATTAAGGAAACAAAAAGTTCTTTTTTTTGAGGTGGAGCCATAAGAACTATTCCTTTTTTGCATAATCTGTCATTTTTTTCCAAGAATTCATTTCATGCATTCTGAAACATCATCTCATATTCATCCGTAGTGCATTCACTCATCAACTGACATGTAAGATACTAGAATATCAATACAATGGAACCTTGGGTTTCGTCTTTGTCAGTTTTCAGTCTGTTTTTGAGGAAGATATTTGCTCTGGTTTTTGGCCAAAATTTTCAAGGTTTTCAGTCTACTCCCAAGAACAATTAATCCATGAAAACCACGGTTCCACTGTAATATGATTGTGAATAATAGTTTATATATATTTGCAAATTAATAATTATGTCATTACTCTGTTTCAAGAATATCAATATTTCTTCCATGCTTGTTGACAACACTACAATAAATGATTGGAATTTGCAGGTAAAGAATAAAACTTGATTGAATTTTAGGTTCTAATTGCAAAAGAACTAAAATAAGATTTGCCGGAGATGCTACTAAATTACAATGCTTTACACTCATAATCCAAGTCAGTCTTTCTCTTTCTATCATCAGGGATTGCCAAGTGATGATTTATCTGTACAAAATGGCATAATCGTGACAAAAGCACTCCGTTTCCCGTTAATTATCGATCCGCAAACACAAGGGAAAAACTGGATCAAAAATCGAGAGGCTGATAACGAACTTCAGGTGACGACACTGAATCATAGGTATTTCAGGACACACCTCGAAGATGCTTTGTCACTTGGAAGACCTTTGCTCCTGGAAGATATTGGAGAGGAAATCGATCCTGTACTTGATAATCTATTGGAGAAAAACTTTATAAAATCAGGATCATCATACAAGGTATGGCTGAGGTGCCCAAAGGAATATTGGTATTTTTACGTGCTATGAGATTAAATATCATTATATATGGTTTGGTTCTTTGCTCTTCCCTCTTTTGCCTCCGCCTGCAACATCTCACTACTCGATTGTGTAAATGATGAAACTCCATTTTAATGTTTAATTTTATGTTTTATTTCTTGATGCAAATTATTGGTCAGAAGAACTAAAGCGTGTATGCATATCATGTTTACTCAAAATGCTAAAGAGCTGTTTATTTATTTACTTTATTGTATATTTTTTACCCTAACTACATATTTGAATCATTCATATAATCTTAATCTGATGAATAAAGAAATAAAATTAACTACTATCATTAAAAATAATGTGATCCCAATTTTTCTTCTAGGTCAAATTGGGTGACAAAGAGGTTGATGTACATGCTGAATTTCGCATGTACATGAGTACAAAAATGGCAAATCCTGCATACACGCCCGAAGTCAGTGCAAGGACGTCAATAATTGACTTCACAGTAACTGTGAGGGGCTTGGAGGATCAGCTGCTAGCACGAGTTATTGTCACAGAGAAACAAGTAAGTGACGGAACAGGTAGAATTCACAATATGCAACGTATATATTTTTTTACGAATGGCTTGGATTCTCGTCACATGTAGGAACTAGAAAGTGAAAGAGTAAAGCTACTGGAAGATGTGAATGAAAATAAAAGGAAAATGCAAGAGCTGGAAGACAATCTTCTTTATCGTTTGACATCCACAGAGGGTTCACTTGTTGAAGATGAAAGTTTAATTCAAGTTCTACAAGTTAGAGAAATAAATGATTATTTTTTCCATATATATATCATTGTAAAAGGTTGAATATTTGAGATACATTAAGCAGCATGTGCAGTTTTATATTAATTTAGGTTCTCGTAGATAGGTTGAAACTTACTTGAAAATATGACACTGAGTAAAGTATGTGACTCATCTACTAGCCTCATCTGAGCCTGAGAAGTTGGTATAGCAAATTTCTAAAAAATGATAATATTCTATCACATGAAAAATATCATAAGGATTGTGTGGTGATGCATAAGAAACTGGCAACCTAACTGGCATTGGAAACAGCAGTATGAAAACAACTAATATCTGTTACCGTAATATTACAGCATTTTTTTCTTCATTAGATCACAAAATCAACAGCTGAAGAAGTGAGTGAAAAACTAAACATTGCAGAGGAAACAGAAGTTAAAATTAACACAGCAAGGGAGGAATACAGACCAATTGCAACAAGAGGTTCAATCCTGTACTTTCTCATTACAGAAATGAGTCTTGTAAATGTGATGTATCAAACTTCTCTTGCCCAATTCCTCAGCATATTTGACATAAGTATACAGAGGTATAGCATATTCAATATATTCCTAATCTAATTTTCCAGAATTCAAAATCTTAACCTGCGACTTGATTTTCATAGGTCATCCAGGTCTCCTATTCCAGCAAAGCGTATTGCCAATATCATAGACTATCTAACATATGCTGTGTTCTGCTACACTGCAAGAGGATTCTATGAAGAGCACAAATCTATTTTTACTCTTCTGCTTGCCCTAAAGATTGACCTTCAGAGTGGGAAAGTAACAAGACAAGAATTTGACATCTTAATAAAAGGTTTGGTCTCAACCTTGCATGTTTTCTGCTAGCCTTGTATGGGATTAAAGACTAACAAGAATTTGGTGGTTTGTAAACACGAGAAAGCTTAACGTTGAATACTGTTGCAGGTGGAGCTTCTCTGAATTTAAATTCAGTTGCAGCAAAGCCTAAGAAATGGATTATTGATATTACTTGGCTCAATTTGGTACAGCTCTCTTGTCTGCCCCAGTTCAAGCAAATAACTACACAGATTCCTGCCAATGATAAGTAAGCAAGTTCTTTTCTTTGTGGTTTGATAATGGTTGTAGCAGTGTTTCTTATAGGGATGAATGAAATGAGTGGATTTAGACTGAAACATTTGATGGTGAACGACTTAATATACAGATATATACTTTACCATAGGTAAGAAAAGGCCTTGCTGGGATCTCACAGAGTGCTATTAACAAAAAATGTATCAAAATTTATAGAAATATTACATTGTAAGAATGATTTGAGAAGGAATTATACATTAAACGAATTGTGGATAGATAAGGGTAAAGTAAAAATTACCATAGAGTAAGTTGATTAGCTATGGATTGTTTTTATGTGTTTTACTTATCATATGGTAAAAATCCACCAAAACTGAGAATATATGGTCCTTGTATGGTTACTGCCTTTAGTGAGTATAACTTATCCTCAAAATATGCCTTTTCAAGTGGACTGCAAGCCTTGATAATGTGAACAACCACAGCCTAGGTAGATATTGCTCTTATGAAAATATAATTCAATCCTCTCAGGTTATGGAAACAATGGTTTGATGAAGATGCCCCCGAAGAATGTGAAATCCCAGAAGGATACACAAAATCTCTTGACACGTTTAGAAAACTGCTGCTGATTCGAAGTTGGTGCCCTGATCGTACCATGTCCATGGCTCGTTACTACATCCTTGAATCTTTAGGGAAGCCGGTAAAAAGATTGTTTGTAATCTGTTAGCCAAGATACAAGTTAGTTTTTGCTTTTATTTTTCTTAGTTTGCCGAAGGTGTTGTTTTGAATATTGAAGCTATGTGGGAAGAGAGCCATTCATCCACACCTGTGGTTTGCCTTTTATCCATGGGATCGGATCCGACTGAATCGATTGAGAAGCTGGCAAAGAAGCACAGCTTAAGTATATTGCTTATCACAGTGGACTAGTCTCTAACATTTTTCAATCATAAGTCAAGTAGTGAAGTAGAATTGTGAATATGCATTGTTTGAAAACAGGATGCCAGGCAATATCAATGGGCCAGGGTCAAGAGATTCATGCTAGACGTCTACTCCAGCAGTCCATAACCGAAGGTGGTTGGGTTCTCTTTCAGAACTGTCATCTGGGACTGGATTTCATGGATGAACTACTGGATACAGTAAGAAGTTCATCCTCAGTATTGTATTAGTGTATTTCCTCACATGTCACATTACAACGTAATTTTCTAATGTAGATCAACTCAAGTAGGGCTGAATGTCATTCAAGTATGCGGGTTTGGATAACAACTGAAGTAAATCCGAAATTTCCAATCACTTTGCTTCAGTCCTCGATTAAATTCACTAACGAACCACCGCAAGGCATGAAGGCTGGTTTAAAACGAACATATGGTGGAATATCGCAAGATATGGCAAGTTNTACATTAGAAGTAGAACGAGTAAATTATTCTGTAAACGACTTTGTGCTTGTTTGGTTATGGTTCATTGTCTAATTATTTGTTGTAGTCCGTAAGATTAGATAGAATGCTATGATGAGACTCGCCATGTTCAATTGACTCAACAAAGTTATGCTAAACAGTAAATTCAGAATTTGAACAGAACTCCTCGATTTGTACCGAATGTAATAAAATTATATGATAATTTTGTCGCTAGTGGGAACCCCAGAGATAAATATTATCTTCGTGTCCGGCAGGCGTATTTACCTAACACGCACGATAGCCCAGTTATATGNTCTAAGTATTCCAGCGTGTAGTATTACCAAATAACGGTAGAATGGGTTCATCTTTCATCAGCTTAGTTTCTTTTGCTGTAGTAATGTAATGTAATGTAATGTAATGTAGTGTTGTAGTGTTGTAGTTGTGTAGCTGTAGTTGGTTACATTAGAAGTAGAACGAGTAAATTATTCTGCAGACGACTTTGTGCTTGTTTGGTTATGGTTCATTGTCTAATTATTTGTCGTAGTCCGTAAGATTACATAGAATGCTATGATGAGACTCACCATGTTCAATTGACTCAACAACGTTATGCTAAACAGTAAATTCAGAATTTGAACAGAACTCCTCGATTTGGACCGAATGTAATAAAATTATATGATAATTTTGTCGCTAGTGGGAACCCCAGAGATAAATATTATCTTCGTGTCCAGCAGGCGTATTTACCTAACACGCACGATAGCCCAGTTATATGAACGACGGCAGCAAAAATCATCATGACTCACATTGATTATTGTGCCTTTTTTCAGTCAAGTTAACTCCCTGTAAACCATCCAGGAAAATTTTTCAAAGAACTACAATTTATTAAAAACCTTTAACCACGCTTTTTGTTTTCTTAAAATGTTTAATAAGTAATCAGTAATTTGCTGAATATTTAACGAATTATCTCGAGAATGAAAAATTTCCTTCAGTCAAAAATAACGAAGATGTGTAGGAGCTTACATTCACACTAGCTTTGAAAGTTTTCTTTATTGTCAAGTCACTCTTTACAATGATGATGTTCCTACTTCCTACTAAATCATTAGAAGGTGGTGATTGATTTAAAGAAAAACTGCAGTATAGATATAGCATATAAATAACAAATTCTCAAAACTCATTATAAAGATTTAAATAAACTGATGTATTTTACATATATATATATATATGCCTTTTATTACAAAGAATCCTTCTATATTCTGTAGCTTTTTGTCACCGAAATTCGCGTCTTTCGTCGCATGAGCAGACAAATCTCATTGGTATCAACTTTTAATAAAATAATTGAAATTGTTGGCGTAGTATCCGCTCAGTAGGTCTTTTCCTCTTATCCCGCATCGACCTAATTATCAAGCGAACCGGGAAACTAATTCCCATGGAAGATATTAAATTACAAAGAGTTGGGTGCGGTTGTCCAATATTTTAGTGAATGGCTTGCGAGAGAGGGCATTACTATTTACTATAATTTCTAACGTATATTGGAATAAGAAATTGTTTGCTAGTAAGTTGAATATTCCATTCAAATTGCTGGACAACAGTGTCATTTTATTAGTAAGGAATTATGATATAAAAAGGACTCATAACTTGCGTCAGGTTCATGGTTCAAACAGGGGGCGTAAAATCTCTTGTCTTCTAAAGAATAAGTAGAACGTTATACAAACGGAAATTCTATGTTTAAAGATAGCCTTGTGTTTGCCTTGTAGCCTTGTAGCTGTTAACATAATTCAAGTATATGTATTAGATATATAGAGAATATGAATTTCCAAGAAATTGTTTTCTCTGGAACTACCACTGTTGATAGTATTATCCATTTTCTACGAAAGCTGTGTTCGGATTCAGGTATAATTGGTGGAAGCCCATTTGCCTTAATGTCGATTTTTTGAAAAGACATTGTCGAAATCGGTCGATGCCTTGAATAAAATGGCCATTGAATAATATAAAATGTAGGTTACATATATATATATATTCACTAACTTAGACTTAACTTAAAATTGCCAATGCTCATTGTAATGCGGTTTCATTGACAATACAACAGTGCAAATAAACAGTGTCCTATTTGAAATTTAATTGAGGATATACGTAATATACTACTACTACTACCCTTCCGAAATTGTCGTTTATATCGGGAACTGTTAAATACAATTCAAACAAATGCCCAACTACTAAACCTTGAGGAAATTACCATGGTGAATGTGTTGCTTTGTCGTAAGAGATAGAGGAAAGATAGTTGACTAACGAGGTATTTCATTACAGGCCACAAGATATAACAATGAACATCCCTAAGTTTACCTAAGTTAGTGTAAATAAATGTATAACCTACATTGTATATTTATATTATTCTATGCAATTAGTCGACTTATCTCCATTGCAAGTTGCCGCCGAGAATTTTTTTCGGCAGACGGCCTTTCTACAAATCAAACCCGCAACCTGTTTTAGTCACTGCTACTTAACATTTTAGTTTAGAATTGCAATTAAGGTTGTCCCAATAAGCCACCGTAAAAGATATTTCTATGACATTAGTTTTTTAATATTCATATTTATTATTCTTTTGGGGATGTATATATGATTCTCAATTTTGAATAATACCTATTCATTCATAATTTCATCATAATTCTAAAATATAATTCCATTTTTCTATCCTTTATCCACTATTCAAGTAAGTTATGCTATTATTTTAAAATTAAGTTTGATAAGAAAAACATGTGAACATAAAAGGTAATTTAATAATTTTTACTACAAATAAAGTTGTACTGTGTTTTCCCTTTCACATTTAATTATCAATAATACTTTATTCGAATAATTTTAATTCATGCATTAGGTGTAAAATTCAAAAAACGTTGGTTAAAAAATATTATTCATAGTACAATATGCAACAACGTATACTGAAGTTGTATTGTATAATAAGTTATCAATGATATTTTTATCTTAATCTAAAATATTTCTACTCATTCAAAACAAAAAAGTGAATAGCAATCGGAGAATAATGACATGATATGTCAAGCAGTGTATACCGGTAGAAATGCATCATTACTGTTCAAGGGCGTTACCAATCATGCGTTCAAATTATTTTCCTGAACCAACTGTGTAATCAGTATTTGACCAGCTTGTTAACCTGACCCATATGTCAGACACAAAACAATCAAATCAAATTCTATTTCACCAAGAGCGAAAAATGAACAGCTACACTCTTCTTATGCGATCATGGTCGCAATTACTATGGGCGCCGCAAATGGGCAGTCAATTTGGTTCGAAAAACTACTATTTACTTGCGCAATTCTTACATTCCCAACTCTTTTGAAAATTTCAACAGTCGAGTGCAATTATAGACGGAAATACCAGAATTATTAAAGTATGCATTATTTTTACGTAACTGCCCTTCTTTATTCGTAAAAAATATTCAAATATTTTTTCAATCCTGGTATTTTAAATCCCGGTAGATTTTTTAATTTTACCGGGAAGGTTTCACTTTAATTCGGGCCCCAACATATGGATCATTTAACCCAACCCCTGCGCTACATTAATTTCGCCCTGTTTACCGTTACAGTATTATATCGAAATGAATTTTATCCACATAAATGCGTGTAAAAAGTATTCGATTTTGTAGCTGAAACTCTACTTGAATGAGCTGCTTTAGAATAATTTACTTCAACCTTATACATTAAATTATTAGAACATACTTTGTTCTTATCGCCTAACTTAACTTAATAACACCATTTAAAAATCTCTTATTGTTATTGTCTATTATTCAAGCTATAAAAGATAATCTTACATCTTACCTGTATTGAGAGTAACAATTATAATGTGATATTTAGTTCTACAAGATTTGTTTTCTAATTGCGGTGAGAGACTCGCGCGAGCGGCCATTTTGCATCTAGTAGAGGCCGCAGTGTGCGATAGTTAACCACAAACACAAAGTTGCTTCTCACTACGATTATGATACGATAACTCGCCTTTCAACTATTTTTTATTCTATTTCTTGCACTTCCATATTCCTGCAATAAAGACACTCGAAAATCATTTAATCGAGAATGTAGGAAAAAAACAGAAAAGCAGTCTAAACCACCAAATAAGACTGTTATTGTTTTCATTCTATATTTACATTTACATCTACTGATCAATACGACTCCATTAACTGAGAGCAGTTAGTTGTTTTTTTAAGTTTCCATTTACCCTTAGGCTCTGTTCACGTGATTGTCCAGTTATGTGCGCGCGCAGACCATCAGCACATGGTTTGCGACTTCTCGAGCGTGAAGGAGATGGTCATTGATTTAAGAACGCACTTCAAAAAAATTTCGATGCGATTCATTCTATACGAGTACAGTACGTGGTTAGGGTTTTGATGGCCATCGTGTTTGTTACGTTTGCTATTCTTTTTGAGGGAAATTAATTTATCACTAAGATAAAATATTGATAGAGCAATGGAATTTAATTTGCATACATGCATTCTACTACCACAGAATTGTATATTGGAAGAGGAGTTAGAAGTAGACTTTTATTTCACGATTCTTTCTCTAATTTGAATGTCATTTTTTTGTACCTAATGAATAGCTGCATCCTTAATTTAAGATAATACTGATTTGTATTGACTTAAACAGCAAGGAAAAATTAAAAGAAAATTCTTGGCTTGCCTTCTTGATAATTGTCTAGTGTAAAAGGCTCAAAAGGGTTAAAAGCAAGTAAGATTTTAATTATACCGTTAGTAGTTTTAAGTGCTGTATAGTTTAAGCAGTTAATTGACTTTCCGAACCCCCTTTTCAGGGGGCATATGTTAAAATAAAATCAAGGCTGTGTTTGCAAATACATTAGAAAATATACCATAATATTGAGATTGAGCCCGGAAATTGTTTTATCCACTGGAGGATTTTAAGGCAGAAGATGAACTTCAAACTGAGAAAGAGTATATACTCTGTACATTGAGTATATATCATCACTGGAGTCTTATGGTGTCCTATATTAGCTAAATAATTAGCGTTTAATTTTGTTATTGAATTTGTTTCACAACTATAACTATGAAAGTATCATAGTGAAAACATTACTAGATGACAATTCAAAATGAAGGGGAATCGAGGGGCCCTGGAATTGCAAAGGGCCTGACACACTATGAACTTACATAGACTATTTGGATTTGTGCAATAGTAGTAGTACTTGTACTCGTAGTATGTATTAATATCCACATGTGGCATTAATTCCAGAGTAGTACTTGTTCATATACATTTGCGTATATTGTACACGTATAGAATAACCGACAAGATCCGCTTGTAATTTATACCAACAACATTCGGTATCGTGTTTTCGCGCCTTCTGAACCATTCACAAAACAAAATCATTGGCCATCTCTCGTCCACATATTATCATGCTTCAGTGGCACTCAAAATTAACCCTCCGTTATTTATTCCCGTAGTGGGACTGTTCAAACCTACTCTTTTTTACTGAGAATAGTAATATGAAACTTCATACGAATAGCACCCAACACTGGAGTTAAAGAGAAAAGAGAGAAAATGGATTGGCGCCTAAGTAGCACAATTGACCTGCGGCATCCTAGTGTCCTAATCGTTGTTGCGTTACTTCGTAACGCTCTAAGTTCGCTTGGCTTTAATCTGCATGAAGTCCATTTTAATGTAGCGAATTAGTAGGCAGCAAGGCAAGGTAAGGCAAGCAAAAGTTGTAAGAATATTTACACCGTAGAAGTGGTACACTATTAAAAAGTGTCTTTTAAGCGTAACTAAGAGCATCTGACCATTATAAGTAAATAAACATTGCACATACACAAGCGTAAATGCGACGATGGCAACTGAAGTAGTGCGTTGTGATTGTACAAGCCTAAAGAACAGTCTGCTGTTAGGAGTGCAGTTTGGTTCTTACAAATGTTGTTTGAGCAGCGTAGAAAAGATTTGTGCTTTGCGGTGAACAATGACATACTTACCGGTAATTCAAGTATGAATCATGATTTATGATACCATATGCGCTCTATGGCGTATATTATACAATAGGCTAGAACCTTTTTTACCAAAAAGGCAGTTGTACGAATTAACGTGTAGGATACTCGCTGTAATATCCTCAAGCTACTCGTTGTTGGACGATGGCCATTTTTTCTTCACTTTTTTATTGTTTCCCTCGCGTTGGCTGTTTGCCAGCCCGCAAACTGTAGAGACATTGTGGTCACCACGTGGTCTTTTAGAAAATCACTCATCGTGTTCAGTTCGATACGCTCTCATGTTGAAATATTTCAAACTATCATGTGATATCAAAAGCAGCATATGAACGAGAAAGCGTTATCGTCATTACACTTCTAAGTAATTTGCAATTCGATGATGCATTGCGATTCATAATCAAACAGGTATTTTCTGTAGCTAACTGATAGTTATTAAATACTTGTCATCAATAGACCTTGTTGAACTATGAAATTGAATTGTATTGAGGAGAGGTTTCGCATAAAGGGAGTTAGTTCGCTATTGACTGTTTCATGCCTTTCGATATGAAGACGTAATCTATTATTTAAGGCATGTGACTCTGCATACCACTAGCGCATTCCATACCTGCGTACCATTACACTGGTGATAGTGAAAGGCAGGAAGCTTTGGCTCGTACATGAGCATTACAATAGTCTTTATGTTTGCATTTCCACTAGAGGTGGTAAATCGAACCAGAAGAGTTGTTGCTTCTTGCTTCTTATTATGGTCAGAAATAAATTGATCAATTTCAGTAGTACAATCTACAATTCAAACTTTACAATGTTACTGCCTGTTTTGCGTACCATATATTCAAAATGTCGAATTACAGCCTTGTATTCTGCAGGCCTGAAACTATGAATGAGAATATATATATATATGTTTCTTGCATAGCCAGCAATTTTTCAAAACCATAGCCAAACCATACCAACTTGATCATCAAACGAGATTGCACTAACATTAGTGAAGCTTGGATTCCTCGGGTTTCTTGGAAAAAAAAGCGCTCTTAATTCGATGTTATGTTCTGATTTTAATGAGTCCATAGAAAGCATTATCACGAGCTACAGTATTTTAGAACACTTGTTATTCATATAAAGACATGAAAAAAATTGGAACGTGTTTTCGATTAGCGCAAAGCGTTTGCGACCATGCGGCGCCTTCTATTTTCCGCATAGCGTTTAACTCCAGCTAGTTACTGTGATGACCTTTTGTATTTACACTATCAAATAATACTGGCGATAGTAGCGGATATGCCAGGCGTTATGTGGTGGGTGCAGTGTTAGTGATATAATCAAGATAAATTTATAAAGATTATGTACAATAGATCAGAGATAAGGATAGCCCGCTTAATTTTTCAATTTCATAAAAAAAAAAGATTTTGGTCAACATATCTATTGAATAAACATTAAAATAAAGTGCGATTATTAGTTTATAACTGGAAGAATTTCGGAAAGTAGTATTAACATTTTGAAAAGTAGTTTTAGTAGCAGAGGACAACACTCGTAGTAGGTCTGGGTCCAGTGTTTTTAGTGTATGATTATTTACTATCTACTGTAGTTTATCTCATCATAGGTAATGAAAACTGAAACAATGGAAGCATTGGTAATACCCCTATTACATAGTTATATTGCACAAATCAAAATTATATGAAAATTTCCAAAAAACTAAAGTAATACCAACAAACCCGAGCCGTTCATGAATTTGTGCTATGCTTTTTATATTTATTTAAATAAATATAAGGCATATCAATGCAAATATTTAGTACAGGAAATAACATTAGGAAGTTATGCAATGATATATTAATATGATTTTTAAATGTAAATGACAGTGTTGCTATTCGCTCTACTTCATATATATATTTCAAAATATCATGTGGTATTAAAAGCAGCATATGAACGAGAAAGCGTTATCGTCATTACACTTCTAAGTAATTTGCAATTCGATGATGCATTGCAATTCATAATCAAACAGGTATTTTCTGTAGCTAACTGATAGTTATTAAATACTTGTCATCAATAGACCTTGTTGAACTATGAAATTGAATTGTATTGAGGAGAGATTTCGCATAAAGGGAGTTAGTTCGCTATTGACTGTTTCATGCCTTTCGATATGAAGACGTAATCTATTATTTAAGGCACGTGACTCTGCATACCACTAGCGCATTCCATACCTGCGTACCATTACACTGGTGATAGTGAAGTGCAGGAAGCTTTGGCATGTACATGAATTTAAATAAATATAAGGCATATCAATGCAAATATTTAGTACAGGAAATGACATTAGGAAGTTATGCAATGATATATTAATATGATTTATAAATGTAAATGACAGTGTTGCTATTCGCTCTACTTCATATATATCGTAATAAAATTTAGGTTATGGGGTCATTTTTGTGTTCCTCGAATTTCGATTATTCCGGATGAGTTTTCAATTATACATTGTTTTTCAAAATGTAATAACAATTAAGTCAGAACCTTTTACATAATAGAACTAAGCTCCAATTCTTTCATTGAAATATGCGAAATGTCAATATATTTAACTATAAAATTTCTGTTCTTATTCAAGCTAACTTTGTGAACGGATTGTAATTGAGTATTTGAGTTGGTAAGAGATAATAATATACTGTATATATCAGGTGAAAAATCACGTCATTGCGTTTTTAGTAATATCACAAACACTATTCGATTTCCACATTAACTATATTAAGTTTGCTTTGGGATGTAGTGCCTTATGACGACCACAATATGTATGGCCGTTCTCGGTTATGTAAGTTATCAGTGGAAGAAGGTCTTTAGTAGAGAATACAAAATGGCGTCGATGTGCAGACATTTTGTTTATTCGAGAAACTCTTTTTTATTGACACCATGCTGCAATACACTTGGAATTTCTTCTTTTCTGCATTGCCCGGCATGTATTTGCGCAGTCGTACTTTTCACCTGTCTTGCAGCGGAGGCGAGCGTTTGAAATACAGTAGTGCAGCGTTCAACGGACAGTAGTGAGTAGAAGTAGTAGGTTAAGAGCAATAAAACTAGTTACAAAGGGTAGGTTTTTACAATAAACAGGCAAGCCTTTTATCAACATTGTATGATATGTAAAAGTTACCTTAAAAGTAGCTGATGGCACATTTCTAGTCATTTCAAACACGACAAGACTACATTTTTCGTTCCTATTCAGGATCACAAAATGGTGGTCAGTAACGACAGGATTGCAGGTCATCAGCAAAGCGTTTTAGAGTTACTTATTTCCTATTTATTCTTATTGTGGACTCATGCATTCATGCGTTTAAATTTCCGCGCCCTAGTGCCTCACGAATTGCTGAGCAATCTGTATAGCTACTTACTGTTGTATGGGAAAGAAGGAGACCGGTGAATCTATCTGCGTTAAAATGCCACAAATTGAATGATACAAAACACCATCTATCATACTAATGTTACATCGTACATAGTCGGAAATAAATTGACTAGCACTTCCTTAACATAACGTTAAGGAATTATTGGTTCGTTACTTGAGCTCCCTTTGTGAATTGCTTGAGATCGGATATTGGGCTTCACGTAAGGTTCTTACCACGGAAAACATTCGTTTCACCCCCTGACGCTTGCGTGATACCGTAATCGTACCGACATTTTGTTGTGGTCAGCGTACTGCCAACGGATGACAACAACGCTATTGTGGGCAGCGAACATGTTCTCACTTCGCACACAGCAGCACATTAACGCAAAATGTAAAATATATTAAAATTTATTTTTATAGTTTTGTTCCGATTTTCCTAGATAGTTGTGTGATTGACACTCCCTACCCAAAATCATTTCCGCTACGAAGTGCCTTGATTGGGAACGTTGCCAGAGTGGTTAGATCACTTATGCTTGCATACAAACAGACGAGTAAATATCCCATAGTAAGTTAGGTATTTGAAGAAGAATTTTCAGAAAACAGAAATGTATTGCAACACTTTTTAGTACTATAGTATATCAGAAAATCATGGACATCTTAGTAGTCTTAAACTTCGCGCAATAGATTAAGAATTTGTATATTAGTATATTGTTAACGCCATTGATGTCAATAATATGTCATTCATGTCAGTAGGAATATTTTTCAATACTTCATTGCAATGGTCAGTTAAACTCTCAAGGGGGATAATGAACTACAAGGTTAATGGCATCCTGGAGGCTTATTAATGAATATTTTTATTTGAGAATAATGCAGTGCAGTTGAACTCTAGTTTTCATCAATTTGCACAAAATAAGTCAGGTTATGTTTATGTGTATCACACTTAAAAAATTCCATCAGAATTGACAACTAAGTGGGTGTGTTACAGCATCTCCTGGTAATAATTAAATCGAGGTATTTAACAGAATAAAATATATAATTTATTCTCCAGTTTTCATATTGTTTATTCAATGAGAAAATATTAAACCTTAGATCAAATGCGCACATGATAAATCACAATGGTTTAATAATTATTCTGAAATAACAGAGCCACTCAACAGTTAGTTGATACAATAGAATGTAGTTGAATATTATAGAATAAAGCACATTACGTTTTATATCGATAAGAATAATTCTATTACCATACATGCATGGCTGTGTTGATTTAAAACTGATTATGAGCAATGAAAAAAGGTGGAACTATTCATTTATTTTCAGTGCTCAATGTTATCTGAATTATTCCAGTAATACTAACTTCAACTTTTTATATTACAATATAAAATATATATTACAAATCTTGAATACTCAACTTTACTATGTAAAGTCAATTATTAGTAGCTGAACGGAGTGCGTTTTGTCGCTGGGCAGTTTCTTTTAACCCAGTTTGCTGGTCTATTGACCTTTAAAAATAAAAATTCCTGAGAAGTAATGAGTCGTGCAATACATGGGAANAGAATAAACTTTGATAACGAGGGACCATTTGCTCTCTCGCTAAAAAATAACTCCTCAAGATTCCTGTGTAACGATTTTACCATTCTTTACAATACTTGAGAAACCAGTCGTTGCTTTCCTTTGAAGTCGCGCTGCTGCTGTTACTACCCAAGACGTCTCTCCTGACACAGGCGCTCCATGTAATCAGCAATGCTGCTGATATATCGCTATGAGAGTTAATGTTGGTTTCTTAGATCACTTGTTGGTCTACCACACTCGCCGCATTCGTCGGTAATGATAGCAACCATGCGATCAAATTCAGTTGTGCAAATTGTGCAAAAGTTTTATAGTTGCTTTATGTTACAATCTGGCCGCTAAGATTTTACTCATGGGCATTTGGACCCTACTTTGCGATTCAACAGTTTATTGAGTATGAGAAAATTCAAATGTGACAATTCAGTTTTTCTAACACCGAAAATATTTTAAACTAGTAACAGTGTCTCCGTAAAATCAATTGTTAATCAAGAGCAGTGTTTCTACATTACAAAATCATACACTCCATTTATTAGATAGGAAAATGTGTTGTTTGAGTGGCATGACCTCTTTAAAAGCAGTCTAGTATGTGGATTCCTACTAAACTTTCTACTTGTAATATTCATTTTATTTCTTGTATTTTCAGTTTAATTCTACCCTATCATTTTCCCATGTGATTTGTGGCGGAAAATAGTAATTGGCATTGCAGCTATGTTATGAAAGAATGAAAATCTATGTGTAAGCTCGGTAAGGTTTGATTACACATTCGGATGAGGACAACTTTTTGAGGAAGTGCTGATATCGAACCTCGGGGAATTGTTGAGAATTGAAAAAGTAACGATGGCTACCGGTAAGAAGTCCACTTTTTATGTACATTGTGTAGTACTGTAATAGTGATACAATTGAGTGTAGGTATGCAAAACATTGTAACTGTACTGGTAGTGTGTATAGATAAATTAGGTAGAAATGTTTCGCATAATATATTATAGTTGTAGGAAATACAAGCCGATTAAGGAGATATTTGGATTTTAAACAGCGTAGAAGTACTTCTATAATATTGGTGTTTTCAACATCGAGTTTTAGTATTTGACACAGATATCTAGAAAATTTGTAAGGCTAATCACGTAACCGGAAAAAAACTATGAGAGGAATTTTAGTAATACCAGTCACGAAGACATCTGTATAAACAAATAACGTCATATAAAATGCAACAATATGAGAATCTAAACAAGCCGTTGTAAGAGCTGCAAACCAACTATATACCCTGCGGTCTGAAGACTTGTTAGAACTATTTCTCTTATCACAGTACAATCTTCGTATCAAATTCAAATAACAACACATCCTAAAGGATAACGTTGAGGCTCTAAAATCCGTTTACCTAATTGCTGTGGCATCCAGGTATCCTTTTTTTAATCTTCCAATAACCACATCGAAGATAACTGTCATCGCTGCAGTGACCCCGGCGTTCAGTATGCACCGGTACCCTTTTTAACAGCTATGTCGACCGTGCTAGGTGACACTATTCTTGATCTTTTATGATCACATATTTCCAAAGAAATGTTCTCTGTCCAAGCAGTTGATTAAAGTGCCTCTATCCAATATTTGTCCTTCGCGTGTATTTTTACGTTGTCATTAGCTAATGAATTGTAATGACTTGACAAAGTTTTGAGAAGAAATTGGAAAGATAATTGCCTGGAAAATCAAAAGTCGACCTTAAATAAAATAAAATTTCTATAAATATATTTCCACTATATCCCCGCGATAACTTCGCTATCTATAAGCTGTATCGTTTTCAAACTTTTATATCCGTCAAGTTAAAAATATACTTTATATATAAATATAGAGAGCAGGATATACAGTGTTTGTATTATAAAACCGTAATAGTTAGCATTCTCCGAATAATTTCATCGGCTTTGTATCCTGGAGATATAACAGAATTCTTGCGTCGACTGCTAAACAATAAACTCGGTGAAATGATTATGACCTTACTATTTGTTTTTCATTTTCTTCGTTTAGTATTAGTAAATATAGGTAATAGAGTTATAGTGGTTTTGTAGTTTAACCGGAGTTGCTAGCAGAACTATTTCGAAAGAGTTGGAAGTTTCAACTTTATGTATTGCACATCCCTAAGTCCTTAAACTACTATCAGATTTTCCAGAAATACAAAAACGTAAATGTTTTAAGATCTTTACGTGGACGGAACTAGTGCAATGTGTCACCCGGGTTCATATTTGCTCAATCCTTTGGTTATTTGTTGTTGTGACCTACACCCATTCTACCATTCAGTTCGGCTTATAAAAACAAGTATAATCTTCATCGCTATTGATCTCGTTGACCCGATTCAACCACGCGCTGGCTTCATTTGGCAAGTTTCCTTTCGTTTATGACAAGTTAAACATTTGCGGAGGCGTAGAGCACGATTCAAACCAATATTGCGCAGTTTTTATCATCACACTCTACCTACGATCTGAAGGGCGTTTGACCCTAATGGTAAAGGTGGACTGCATGGAAATCGCACTGGATTTATACCTTATCCATGCGAAATTTTATTATGGAGAGCAGAGACAGGTTATACCTATCATTATATATATATTCCCAAAAATTTTCTGCTCAGCGCTCCTTGGAACATTCTCTATTGATCTTAGTTTTATTTTACCGCTAGCTTTTTATGTATTTTTATTTGAATGATTATTCCCTTATTAAACCTGGCCCTTTTACGTTATTCAGAAAAAAATTTGAGATATTGATTTAATTACCCAACGGGCGTAATGCGTCTGCTTGCATAAACATATTCACAGTTTATTCCATAGCAGCGGCGTCCACACTGTTTAGTATAAGATCCATATACAATGAGTAAAACTGTAAATTTGTGTAACCTTATTATATATATTTTAAGTTCTAGTCGGCGGATGTGGCCCGCGGGACGTAGATCAGAAGTAGCTAAGAATTTATCAAATTTATTGTAGTTTAAAAACGACACAACAATTCTAATAATAAACTATCGTTCTCTAGTCATATATGAATATGCCTGATATGCTGCTTATGTTTGTGTAAAGGTTTTCTGCTTTGTAGATAGAAGGTCGGTTTAGTTCTTGTTATTGTCCTCTCCCGCAGTTTCCGCGAAATAATAAGAAAGAGGATTATATTTCGATTCATCAACTTCAGTATGGTAACAGTAAATAGTACTATGTCGTGATGGTTGTGTCATGTTCGGGTGAAGATATCTACGATTGTGATTTGTTGTCATATTTAGAAAATAAACACCGTGGAATCTCAAACATTTATACCCGCGTTTTATTTTCCTGGACAACTTGACTGTTCTTAGTAATATGAAAGTTTGGCGAGCTAACATTGCCCAAATTCCTTTGTAAGTGTATCATTAATATCATAAACTCGCATAGCAGTAGCATTAAATCTGTATAGGGCGTTAAGGGTGCGGGCATATGAAATTCGGCCACACAGGAGTTTTTGTGTTTGCGCCAAACTTGAACCAATCTTCTCAGGAACCAACGCACTTCACGTTCCTGCATGTGCTTGTCCCTGATTCCCTGTCAAACATAATTGTTTTAACACAATTTCGTTTATAATGAGGAAATCATAATTCTTCATAAGAGGTGTCTGGTTAATTTCATTCCCGGCTTATTCGTATTATTTTTATATATCTTCGACGTTGGGGGTGTCGGTGCGATGGGAAATTGCCTATTCCGCCTGTACAGTACTTTATTTCTCGTGATTTTGAATTTAATTGCAGACAAATATAGTAAGAAGTGAGAGGCTTGGTCTGGATTTTCTATCAAACTAATCTTGTGATAGCGCGAACAAGCGTTGCGTATTTTGCAGGGTCCGACGCAATGTACGTGTAACACTTTAATGCTAAATCGATATCATTGACATACTGTAATTATTTTGTTGAATATGAATTATGTCACTAAATCGCCACAGTAGTCAAAGGATTTTAGGATCAGATTTTCAAACCCAGATTTCGTTACTCATTTCAGGGCATAGAAACATACCACATAGTCTCCATTATCATGTAGCACTTTGCCTTTCTTCTAACTGGAGACTGTTTTAGCAAACAGACTTATTTTTGCTATTCATTTTAATAGTCTTATCTTGGCTGTATAAATACTGCAATTGTTATCTAACTGTGACCAACAAGTTATCTTTATAAAATTGACTCTCCGGTAAACAATGACGCTTGCGTTTTAATGGGCAGTAGATAAACTGTGTCCCTAATTCCCTGAACAGATAAAGATAAATAACAAAAACCTTCAAATAACAAATACCGCACACCGATTATGGTTACCACATCTGACAGTGTAAAATTAATTCGCAAAGACCAAGCTATCAGAAGACCCAAAGTTAGAACTCCATATAAATCCATAAACACTGCTTACACGACAAATATTTGGTGTTAAATCTCAGTAATACCCCAAGCGAGATATTGCGCCATAGACGGATTTTTGTTGTAGGAAATGTAAGCCCTTGTTTATCTCCGTAGAGAAACAGAGGCCGCCACATCACTGTGTCTTGCAGGTTCGTTTTGTTTACGAGTTTTTTTTTGTGTGCAAACGGTGACGTTGCAGCCACACGCGTAGATAACTGGGGTATAACTTAGAACTAAGGAATTTCTCAAAGTTGTTTTGATCTGTCGACTTCGGCGGTTACTATAATTGACTCAATTCAAGTCATTATGGTCGAGTCACGCGCCACCAAAGTGACGCAAATGGTACCTCTAAAATCTTTATTTTTCAAACCTGCCTAAGGTGACGTTTAGAGAACCTTATTTTCACGTAGAATGCAGTAGGCTGCAATAGAATTCTGCAGTAAGGTGGAAAGCGTGGTAAAATAATCATAGAAGGATTTAGGATAATGGAAAGATGCAGAAATCAGAAGGGAATACGGGAAAATCACACTTCAAATGCTGGACGCTGGTTATATAGCATTGTAGTAGGTACATAGGCAGACTCTTCATTGGTAATTCCTATGCAGGCAGTGTTGCCCATTTTAATTCATAAAAATCCGTGGAAATTTGACTATTTTCTATTATCGAACCTGAGAAAAATAATTGAATTTAATAAATAGTTAATTTTACGATTCGAGTTAGTGCAACAAAATTATTAAGCATAGGCAAAAATGATGAAATACTGCCTAGCACATTTTCCTCACAATAATTGATTCACTACTTCTAAAAACATACGCAAAAGATCATAAAATGTAGAGCAAATGGGACCTAATACCACTGTTTCCAGGTCCTATTGTAAAGGGTAAATAGAAGCGTGTCTAACTCAGCATCTTTGACTTCATTTATGTTCCTAATACAATCTTATCGAGCTACTTTGGGTTACCCGGGACATATTCAACTGTGACTCAATGGTTGACTCACGTGGAGGCATGTGTTTTATGAAACCGAGACAGAAAATAATAAAAAATCTCAGCAGAAGGCATAGCTCCGGTTTTTCCTCCACACTTCGTTGAGATTTCAAGTCCCCCTTTTTTCATAATTTGCCTAAAAAGGCGGTGATAATTAATCTTGATGTAGGTTTAATGAACCCAAAGCAAAATGGAATTTAGAAACTTGCTAAAATCCTTGGTAGCCTTGTCGAAAAATAACTCAGTTTAGTCTGCGATTCAATGTTAATTAATTTTGTATATATGTTCCAATAATAGTGCTGACCCACTAGTGCAGAGAAACAGAAGGCAATAATTCGTGAATTTGAATCAGAAAGCTCAATTGACATTTGCAAATTTGAAATGAGATGGAATTCTGAAAATTTACTAATTAAACTGAAATAACCCGTTTAATACCTGTTCTATCCCGTCGCTGTCTGTAACTCCTTGCGTATATAGATTGAAGTAACTTTCCCAGATGAAATTTTGATTGATAATCACCGAAAGTTTTGCCATCGGTCTAACCAACAAGATAAATCCAGTGAGACAGCAATTACATCTTAGTCATTCCCATTAAAATCAACCAAAAAAATCATCAAAGACTTACGACTGGTTTCCCATTCAATATTTAACGACCACCTCCCCACGTTCCAGATGTTTTCGAAAATCCCCGCCCATGAGTCACTTGCATAAACGCACATGCCACCTATACTCCCAAACGTTGACTTTTACCACAACTGCATTTTTGTGCTATGAGTACTGTTCTCGACATAAAAATATACAAACGCAAAAAAAAAAACGTTTGCTGAAGACCGGCGAACAAAATAGCGACAGAACTTCCAAGCGGAACAAATCTATAATAGCAACAACGCATATGGCCGTGTGTCCATCATCAACACTGGTTTGAAAACGGAAAATTTCGTTTCAACTTCCCCACCCGGCATAAAACATCTGTTAAACGCTAACAAGTCTTTTTGTTTTATTGAAGAGGTGCGTAATATATAGCAGACGAATCGAAGTGCATCTTCAGATAGCAAATGAAGATCTATCTTGTAGAAGCGCAGCCGCCGCCTCTATTGTCGATAATAAGTTGTATATGGTCATCTAAATATATAACTTCCAAAAGCAGCTCATTTTTGAATGAGTAGGTACAGGATTGAATTTAGATATGGCTTAAATTATGGGGAACTGCAAAGGTTCCTTTTAGCTTTGGTATGTTAGAATGAGGCTGTATAATATGTAAATATAGTTGAACCTAGAAATTAATTTGATTTCTGTGAATCATCCTAAAATATTTTGTTGATATGAATATTAATAAATCCACAAACAATTTATTTACCTTATCTTTGTTAACAGTGCTTAGGCAGTTTGATTTTTTTTCTAATACCGGAGTATTTATCTCGCGTTGATCTGACCTGTTTTGTATTGATGTTCGCGAAAGGTTCGAATTGTTTTATACTTATTTGCTACTATATACTACTCGTTTCAAGAAGAATGAAAAGTTGTTTTTCAGAATCTATAAGAAATAAATATCCACGCTATTCCCATGTCGTAGTGATTAAATTAAATGGAAATTCTAATAAATATTTTTTATTCTAAAATTCGTGTTTTTTAATTTAATAAGAGATTTTTCTAGATGCAAATCTCGACTCTAAATTAGATTATAATTAGTACGGTATTGTGATTCATATAACACAGAAATGAATGAAAAAATTTTTGCCAAAAAAAAATGAATTTACTTGGCATGAGAAATATTTTCTTTCTACGGCTAGTCTGCACAGTTACCTAATTTCACTACTAACTAGTTGTTACAATTAATAATATTTTCCGACATAAAATGATTGGATGTACTCAGCTGAAAGTCCATTTTTTTAAATTGAACTGAACTTAAATTCTAGATATTTCAAATTTGGACTGATCTAATCCAAGACGTACTAGTAGTATATGATCTGAACAGAGTTGTAAGAAGGATATGAATTTATTTTCTACTAGAATTTTTTACTGTTGGGTTCTTGGTTAGTTATTATGGTGAATTCAACCAAACTATTAGACTTATTCCCTCTCACTACGTGCTTAAAAAATATAATAATTTGTTTTCATTTCTTCTGTCATTATACGCACTCGCAACATTATAACATGTTAAAATGGAATTGTTTAGATGTAGTAGTAGAATCGATCTTGAAGAACGTACATCTAAGAGCAGTCTCCATCAATAATTAAACCGTAGTTCTGTAATATGAAAGTTCGTAGCTAATTTAACGCTCGATGTTTTCTTCAGCTTTGAGTGAAAGATGAAGATTTTATTTGCTATGATCTTATTGTATTACTTATTATTATACTCGACGAAACCTAGTATTTAACGGATTATGGACTTCTTGCTCGAATGCTAGAGATTTCAATCGTCGATTTTGCTAATTTTCGTACCTGCTTTCCATGTTTTAATACATTGGAATACAACGTTTTCCTACTGGGTTTATACACTCTATAGTATATAGAATAGTGTATACTGTATATACAAAATCTAACAAAATTGTTAACAACAGTAATAGCAAAGTCAATGCAGCTACAGTTATTTTACTAACACATTCCATGTAATGCATTAGGTATGAAGATATTTAATAATTAATTAGGCTAATTAATTTTTAGGAGGAGAATCAGAATCGTCCGATGGTGATTCCAAATCATCAAGTAAAGTGGCTCTCGATATGGAAGGACTCGCAATGACTTTCGGTATGTTTTGAATAATTAAATATATTAATTATGCATAGTTTGTTAATATGAATGACATTTCATTAAATTAATAATACTGTAATATTTGTATTGGTAATTTAATTAAGAGTTATTTTAAATTTTGGAAGCAATAAATGTACTACTGATAATAGGTTAGAGAGGATATAATATAACCTAATATTTGTTTCTGACTCTAAATTATTCAGCATACATAATCCATTGAAAATATGGAAATTGCGTGTGTATGATGTGTGTGAGGGGTTTTATTGGTTTTTTAATGTCTCTCAGTAAAACAAATAAGTATTTACCTTGTTTAGAGTGAAAAGTAAGTATACTTACTCTGTTTATTTGCGATGTATTTCTTCCCGAATATTCAATAAATGAAGAAGAATTAGAGTGAATGTACTTTCTAACATTTTCGTATCATTACCAGTTCAATTATTTAACAGAATTCCGTAAGTTGCACCATATGTTTTTTGATACTGAAAATGACTTGAAAAATGAAAAAAAATCTATATTAAAGTCATACATCCTTTTCAAGTTCACGGATAAACTTGACTGAAATGATTTGTATTGCTATGTAGGAGTACAGTGTAAAGCAACACTTGATATACTATAAAATACTCGATGTTTTCCTTCAACCTACCTACAACTTTTTAACAAACCAACTATGTGTTCTCAAAGTGATTAAATTGTTTATTCACAGCCAAATGTAAATGGTTCAATGTCGCAAAAGGATTCGGTTTCGTGTCGCCCGATTGTCAATCCGCTGAAGAAAGTGACACCCCGCAGCCAACGAAAGATATTTTCGTTTATCAGGTAACTTTCATCCCTTTCCGAAACTACTATTTTTGCGCGCCAGTAACTGAGATCGATTTCAATTAGTGGGTTTCGTGAAACCAGGGGGAAATTTATAAGATGAGAAACCGTTCAAACAGACAGGATTGCAGAGAAGAGTACGAAAAGTGATTCGAATGTGTAAATTGTAAATTTATGTGTTTCCTACAAAGAAATAAAATGCGATATTTTACAGCAATAGAACTATGCGATAACTTATTGTCTAATTTCTGCACACATCACTGAGTTCAGTGTTTGGTTTTCGCTACTATAAATGTACCGTTCTTTTTTTGGGATTGCAGTGAAGTAATAGTATAGAATACTAAGTGCTACACATTCAGGCTATAACGTAGAGATCCGAAAATGGCGTTCCTCTAATCGACATAGCTGTTTCTTAAGCCTTACCAGTCGTCGCTTTCGCAAGTAAGTGATTCGAAAATCGCATCGTTGAGGCAAGATTTACTAGGACTCGAATAAAACTATTGGTTGCAGTATATATAAAGTATCAATGAACTGAAAAATCATAAACCAAGCTCCTGTAGAAAATAAAAAACTAGGTTGGACCTTAGGTGAAATTATGGCACAGCTAGACAGTTGTATAGGGAAGAGGTCTCTAAACCTTTCAGTATCCCAGCCACATCGTTCATTTTACACATTTTCGCGGGTCAGCAAAAAAATTTCAATGAAAATTTTCCATTCAATTATTTGCATTAGAAGGCTGTGGTTGATAATTTTACTCAGTTCATCTTGTTTTAAAAAAACATTTAATATTCTAAATAATTTAATTTATTATATATATTTTAAATTCTCGCCTGCCAGATAAATTCTTGCAGCTGGCTGGATGTGAATCAGGTGCCGTAGCTTGAAGACCCCTCTTGACACCTTTAATTAACTTATTAAATACACACTATTTTTAATCATTGTTTAGTATTTGATCTGCTATATCTAGATATTCAATTTCAAATCTCGTAGCAAATTATACAGAAACACAAACTGATATAATTGTGTTGTAAGGCGTGTAATGGTTACTGGTATTGTCAGAGGATGTAAATAATTTTTTACTAACTGAATATTTATTGAGACGGATGAACGTTTGGTATGCAACATTTATATTATTTGGAGCGACAGTTATATAAACAAAAGTTTTATATGCGATACCGTAACTAGGTCAACTCAAACAAGATTTTCATAATCAATTGGGCTGTCTGACTTGTTTCCACGCTGGACAAACAAAAGATACGTTAGTGAGATTATAGAGACCATAACGAATGGAATTGAGGTCGCATCCGGTCATTTGGCGTCTCCACATGCTTGCCGGCTTCCTTAAATTACCTCCTTCTGGCTTTCGTACATTTTTATGGAAGGAATTGCGCTTTGCTGCTTTTGGGGATCGCCAACATTTTAAGGAAACAATATAATGCAATCCATATAACAACACGTTTTATATACGCTAAAGGGCGATAAATCTATTGAACACCAATCTAATCAACAGTAAGGTACGTTCATCGCAGCGTCTATTATAAATATTTCAAAATATTACATGCAACAAATTGCGTATGTGAAGGTGATATTTACGTACGGGTGAATTTATTGTTAAAGGGTTGGGCTAAATATTGGAACTAGATATTCCCAGATTTAATCATTTTTTAATGATCGTAAAAATATTATGAAGAATCACGTGCCCAGTAAGGCCTGGTTTAATCCTAAACTAAACATGTTTTAATGTAATTAAAATTCATTATTGATAATGGCAAAAAATGTATGAAAAATTCCCTGTATGTTTTTCTATGTTTCTCTCGTCATATTCTCGATTTGGGAATTATTTCAAAGGTATCGAAATTGTGTTGGCGCCCAGCCTGGCTCCAAACGGTCAATTCAACGTCTTGCAAAGCACAGAAGCGTTACGAGTTTTTGCAATTAAATAAAACAAGATCGTTTGTCAGATTAAGCGAATTCATTTCCTTGATGCAACCTTAGTAACCATGCCGGATAATGACTTTGACAGCAGTTTTCGTTTACAAATTTTGCTTATTTAATTAATCTTGTAGGCAATAAACATTGACTAAATATTTTATGACGAACAAAATTGCGCCATCATGGTTCGTCACTCGCTAAACAAATGACGGGGTCCTGTTTGGATCTGTTTACAAACATTTGTTGCAATTGTACAGTAGCCCCGGCACTATTTTGTTTTCTTGAATATACGTGGAAACTTCCAGCATAGTAAAATGTCAAAAATTACACATGGGCACCACCTGGCGGAAAATAATTCACTCGCCTGCTTTTTATTTCAGTCAGCGATCAAAATGTCTGGATTCAGAAGCTTAAAAGACGGTGAAGCGGTGGAAGTTTGGTATAAGATATCGGATAAAGGTTACGAAGCAGTTCACGTCTCTGGCCCTGGTGGGTTGGACTGTCTAGGCAGCGATAAAAGACCAAAGCGACGAAAGAGGGCGGCAGATAGGTTCTTATGCCTAATTTATCTGTACTTCTATTGAATATTGAAGAAATAACTTCACCGTGTGATGAGGCTAGATTAACATAAATCTTCGTTAGCAAGTGCGACCTTAGTTTGCCATTCCCTACATATTTTCCTGAATCACCCGCTGTCTATTAACCTGAAATTACGCTACGTGTTTTTAACGGGCCCACAAATAAACTTTTCTACAGGCCCCGCGATGGTTTTATCCGGCCATGATGCGAAATTATTCGCATATAACTCGAAGATTTGGAATTTGAAATAAACGAAATTTAATGAATTTCTATTTCAGGTGCTACAACTGTGGAGAAGGCGGTCATCATGCTAAAGAATGCCAATTACCTCCACTTCCGAAACGATGTCACCATTGCAAGTCCGTTGATCACTTAGTGGCAGATTGCCCTTCAAAACGCGACCGAAGTGATAGTAGTACCAAGTCAGAGGGTAATCCAACCCAAGGAGCCAACGGATCCTCTTATCATTCAAGCGCAAGTGAACAACAACGACAGCTACCTCAACCCACCAATACGTCATCGAAAAATAATCCTACCTCTCTACCACCATCTACCTCATCACCAACCGGAGAAACACATACGGGGTTACATTAACGTTGAAGTATACAAGATGTTAGAGGGAGTCAGCTGTTATTATCTATTTTTCCCCGATGAAAACGCACAGTTATTTTGAATGGATGTAAGATGCCTAATGTGCTGGTATCGTAATCATCAAGGTTTCGATCTTTTCTCATTTTAAGATTTTGTTTTCGATTGACTTGAAAGTTGAAATCGTCTGGAAGAAGATTACGTCTGAAATACCTAGAAGTCACAACATTAAACAACGAAAACAACTCGGGAATCCAAGATTATATAAATAATCGTTGCCTACAAAGTTAATTACACATTTCGATATTCTCACACTCCGAAACGTAGCATGTTCATTTTAAGGACTTGAAGAGCTACCTGTTCCCTATGCATTTAGCGACAATGTTGGGGTTTCATTGTAAAGAAAGTTCCTATGTCTTAGCATAGATTTTCTAGAAGTCTCCTTGTTTCCGTTAAGAACGTGTTGGATTGGAAATAATATTCCCTTTATACCCCCAACACGTGCTTATACTGATCAATAGTTCATCCATGACTGATTTCACAATATGGGCTCGATTTCACAGCCACGTAACCTCCGCATTAATCCCGGGACGCCTGTGTGTATCGCCGACGCCGAACTCTTTATTTTTCATAACCGCTATTACCTCAATGTGCATATGACACTAGGTAATCCATTATTACATTGGTCAAAAATGATCAGCGTAAGTTTTATTATGCTGCTGTCACAACCACTGCCGGTGCTGTTTTCTATTATTTTCTATTTCTGGCTTCAAGCCGTCAGTCTCGTTGGCTCTATATATGTAGAGATCACATTCCACGGTTCCAAGCATTATTTGATTTTTCGTTCTTGTCCATCCGTCGATGAAAAACGCGCCCCGCTGCTGCCCTACTTTTCATTTCAGGAATTTTGGAATTTCATCTTGAAAACGAGACTTTTTGTATAATTCCTCAGGGCCGTTTATGAAAGCATGTACTCTTGTATTTTTCAAATTTTGTTTTTGCCCTATTTTCCTTTTTCTTAGGCTGCAATTAGCTTTGCTGTAAGCAATTAAATTGAATTGTTTCGTCCTTGATTATCGGTACATCCGAAATGGTGCTTTAGTCGGTGATTTTCGCTGACGCTCATAAGATGAAGCAACAAGAAATTCGCTTCGTATGGATGAATGGTAATGAGTAATTCGCAGATGTTTTTTTATGAAATCAGTCGTATTCTCAGCGCTTTCCAGTACAGGCGCTGTTCAACATGCTGTTAATGGTCGTGTGTAGGAATGCATCACATCTACCGTGTGTTTCATTCTTACTATAAATATGTTATTGTCAGTGTTAATAAATAGTACTGTATATGTCCCTTTCCGGCAGACGTAAAGCCACGAGAACAAATCAACAATACTGCTTGTAGCTTATGATAAAGTTCTATTTAGAATCGAACCGGGCTGTAATGGTTTCTTTACTGGTGTACCAGCTCGTATCTTAATTGTTGATTCGCTCATAAGACTCGATATAACTGCAAACCTACCTCATAGCATAGAAAGTATTCTTTTCGTCATATTTCAAGCTTTTACATGTGATGTGTACCTCATAATGTTGTAATGATTGTTCATTTCAGTCAAAGACGAAATTAAAATGAACACAAAATACTTGCCTTTTATTAAAATCGAAGTAAATATGAGCTCTGTAAACTGGAACAGTAAAAACTGTATAGGCTTACCCAGTTCTTGCCTTTTTTCAGTAGTAAACAGGGGCCTCAATAAACAGGGTCGAGCCGGTGGCCTAGAGCAAGATTTTAATGTAACATTTATTCATAAATTTTCCTTACACTGTCATCAAAATTCCCTGAAAGTTTTGGCAATATCTACCAGGGGATTCGATACCAATTTTTGCTTTGAAATACCGATACTTATATTTTTTGACCCGAAATATATTTACTCCGCCTTTGGGCCTCACAGGCTCATACAGTAGAGTTATCAGAGTTAAACTTTGCCAGAATTTTCTAAACACTACTATGAACAATTACTGAAAGTTTCGTTTTGAATATAACAGTTAATCACGGTAAAAATTCCTCTTTTTTACCCAAACATTCATTTTGTTCCCTTCGGGCCCCAGGGGCATTTATAGTTGCCGTGTCGTACTAAAACTTGTTTCAGAATTTTTCTAACACTGTCATCAACATTCCCTGAAAGTTTCGTCAAAATCTACCAGGGGATTCGATGACAATTTACGTCTTGAAATACCCATATCAGACGCTATAGGTGATGTACGCGAGTAAAGTCGTCATGAGTCGCCCAGAGCAATTAGAATCGTTGCGTCGCATATACTTGAATGCTATCGAGCCTGAGTATGGCGTAAAGTCGTTTTTGAATTGGCCCAAGCAATTACAATTGTCGAGTCGCATATATTCGCTATCTTATACACTACAGTATCTGGATCCGTGTTGAGTATATTCCGTTTAAATATACCCAATCAATGATTA
>QRAM01000277.1:68095-132505 GCA_013436055.1 Halocynthia roretzi | reverse complement strand
TCATTCAGATGACCTATTTTAAAATCGATAAGGTGTTATTGTACTTTTGCCAAGCACGGAGAGGTTCCTTATATAATTTCCTCCACTTTTAACCTATCCACATAAAACTAAATGATAGGTATGTGCCCAAAATAATCTTCAGATCTGAATGACGCATAGTTAGAGTGGTCACTGTGACGATACATGTTGAAGTTATATGCTTACTGGTTGGGTGTACTTCCATTACCATGAGTGGACTAGGGACATTAGACAAAGGTTTTAGAGGGAATTGAAATGTAAATAAAACAGCATAGTTAAAAAATTTTAATTCCATGTTTGGTTAAATTTATTATATTTTTTATATATATATCCCATTCTCCAGGTTCTAATAGAGAAAGAATGGCTGAGTTTCGGTCACAAGTTTGCTCAACGCGTTGGCCACGGTGACAAAACTTATTCCGATGCCGAACGTTCTCCAGTGTTTTTACAATTCATTGATTGCGTTTGGCAAATGACACAACAGGTAATTGCACTCTACAGAATATCAAGCAATACCAAGTGTGTTCTTCTTGTTTGTCATCCTAAAGTTTTTTCGTTTATTTCAGTTCCCAACTGCATTTGAATTCAACGAGCATTTATTGATAACCATATTAGATCATTTGTATTCCTGTCTGTTCGGGACTTTTCTCTATAACTGTGATAAAGAAAGAAAAAAAGAGGTGAGTGGCAAATGAATATTCTTGTATGAAAACAAACCACTGAACTACCATGAGGAGAGATATACGAAACAGAATAGATAGGTATCTAACAATAACTCTTACAACTTAAAAATTTTGAATCGAGAATTTCAATTATTGTTTGAAGTTACTGACATATATTCAAACCATTTTACTGAAAGTATTTCAGAGTGTTAGTTGGAGATTCTTGGGGAATCTTCTACTGTGAACCCCTTGTAGGATTTTATTGTTTTCTGAATATATATTTATTTCAAGCGTACATACAACAAGAGACCTATAATTTAATCTAAAAATTGTTAAGTATCGGTATCTATTACTTCAATTAATCAATATACATGCGTAGTAAGTTCGCAAATATTTTTAATATCAACTGGCTTAGGAATGCAATTGACAATATGAATATAACAGGTAGTGTCTCTTATATCTGATATATTCATTGTTCAGGACGTCAGAAAAAGAACTGTTTCTTTATGGTCGTTGATCAATGTTCATCGTGAGGATTATCTCAATGCGCTGTATGTCTCGTCTTACAATCATCATGTTTTACTTCCTGTGGCATCACTCAGACATCTTGATCTGTGGATAGGTTATTATGCAAGATGGAATCCGAAAATGAAATCACAGGTATGTTTACATTTTGATCAGTTTATATTCAAAGAGTCAGAAAAGTAAGATGTGTGATAATTCCAAGAATTAAATTTGTAAAAATCACTCTCTATGTTTTATGTTCGGTAAATTTTCAGCTTCATAGATCTGTATATANATTGTGTTTCAGGTTACTTTAGCTGCAGCAACACGGATTGCTGATCGTGTTGAAAGCGCTAAAGCATCGGTCCTGGTTCATTGCAGTGATGGATGGGATAGAACTGCGCAACTCACATCACTCTCTATGATAATGTTGGATTCTTATTATCGTACTCTGGAAGGTTTTCAGGTTTGTCAAACTCTTGCAATATCAGGTTAAGAGTTTCATAGTTCATTCAGAAACAGCCCTTTTGCTATTCATTCAGATGACCTATTTTAAAATCGATACGGTGTTATTGTACTTTTGCCAAGCTGCGAGGTTCGTTATATAATTTCCTCAACTTTTGATCTTCATAGAACTAAATAAAAGGTATGTGCCCAAAAAAATCTTCAGATCTGAATAACGCATAGTTCGAGTGGTCACTGTGAAAATACATGTTGAAGTTATATGGTTATAGTTACTGGTTGGGTGTACTTCCATTACCATGAGTGGACTAGGGACATTAGACAAAGGTTTTAGAGGGGAATTGAAATGTAAATAAAACAGCATAGTTAAAAAATTTTAATTCCATGTTTGGTTAAATTTATTATATTTTTTATAAAGTTATCCCATTCTCCAGGTTCTAATAGAGAAAGAATGGCTGAGTTTCGGTCACAAGTTTGCTCAACGCGTTGGCCACGGTGACAAAACTTATTCCGATGCCGAACGTTCTCCAGTGTTTTTACAATTCATTGATTGCGTTTGGCAAATGACACAACAGGTAATTGCACTCTACAGAATATCAAGCAATACCAAGTGTGTTCTTCTTGTTTGTCATCCTAAAGTTTTTTCGTTTATTTCAGTTCCCAACTGCATTTGAATTCAACGAGCATTTATTGATAACCATATTAGATCATTTGTATTCCTGTCTGTTCGGGACTTTTCTCTATAACTGTGATAAAGAAAGAAAAAAAGAGGTGAGTGGCAAATGAATATTCTTGTATGAAAAAAAACCACTGAACTACCATGAGAAGAGATATACGAAACAGAATAGATAGGTATCTAACAATAACTCTTACAACTTAAAAATTTTGAATCGAGAATTTCAATTATTGTTTGAAGTTACTGACATATATTCAAACCATTTTACTGAAAGTATTTCAGAGTGTTAGTTGGAGATTCTTGGGGAATCTTCTACTGTGAACCCCTTGTAGGATTTTATTGTTTTCTGAATATATATTTATTTCAAGCGTACATACAACAAGAGACCTATAATTTAATCTAAAAATTGTTAAGTATCGGTATCTATTACTTCAATTAATCAATATACATGCGTAGTAAGTTCGCAAATATTTTTAATATCAACTGGCTTAGGAATGCAATTGACAATATGAATATAACAGGTAGTGTCTCTTATATCTGATATATTCATTGTTCAGGACGTCAGAAAAAGAACTGTTTCTTTATGGTCGTTGATCAATGTTCATCGTGAGGATTATCTCAATGCGCTGTATGTCTCGTCTTACAATCATCATGTTTTACTTCCTGTGGCATCACTCAGACATCTTGATCTGTGGATAGGTTATTATGCAAGATGGAATCCGAAAATGAAATCACAGGTATGTTTACATTTTGATCAGTTTATATTCAAAGAGTCAGAAAAGTAAGATGTGTGATAATTCCAAGAATTAAATTTGTAAAAATCACTCTCTATGTTTTATGTTCGGTAAATTTTCAGCTTCATAGATCTGTATATACATTATTATAGGAACCAATTCAGCTACGTCAAAAGGAACTTCTGCATGTCCGAGATTTACTCAAAAAGCAAGTGGAGGATCTTGAAAACAAGCTTGCTTTAAAACAGCAGCAGGAACAGGAAAAAGAAAGTCAGACACAAGCAAATGCAAACATAACGGTTTCCATCACAAATCATTGATTGACAAGAGCAGTATATAAAAAAATCATAGTTAGAAAATTATTGTATTGCAAATTTTCATGGTGTACAAAAATCATTTGTTTATTAATATATTGAAATCAAAATTTCTGCATTGGAATAGCTTTTTCAGTTGATAAGTTTTAACTCCCTCAACCAGCAGTAATCTTGCTAGAAATTTCCAAATCACAGATGGTCGCTATGTCATGATACCAAAAGCCTACATATACTCGATACACTTGAAAGTTATTCAAGATGAGAAGTGATAGCTTCATATTTGATTTGACCCTCAGTTGTTAGATTGTTAACAGTGAATCATCTGTTAATGTCCCAGCTTAGTTTTGAACATAAGATGATCTACTAACTTTGCCAATATGGAGATGGAATATTGCTTGGTGAATTTACGGAAATTGAAGTGGATATTAGGAAGTTTCCACCTGTATGTATTGCCAAATATGTGCTTGTTATAGTAGAATAGTAAAAGTAGAATCATAAATCATAATTCTCGACTTTTTGTATGACTTGAATGAAACACATCAACAGTAGTTGCGTGGCAACACCTTAAACTCAGATCATGGAATCCGATGGCAAATTTGTCAGTTCGTTTGAAGTAATCGAGCCCCCTCCCCACTTTAATAATCCAGCCATTGTCGAACCTGATTTCACGATCGTGAAGAGACGGAGATAATGTCAATGACAGCGATATATTTCTTTGGGACAAACTGTTCTGAATGCTCTTCAGGTTCTGCATTTGTTGTATATTTTGATTGTTGTCTTCACTCGTTGTTAGATGAATAGTCTTCAAGTTTCTGCACTGGTTGACTAACAGCTCGCAGAATTGCAGAAAATTGTGAACCTGTGATTAAATAAATTGACGAAGTTCTAGCCGATAGAAAATCAGTAACCAATTTATTTTCGCATTACTTGATGAAAATTCCTGATGTAGGCATCCTCAACACGGACCTCTCTCACAGTATCATCTAAGTAGGGGCCAAATATTTCTCTGTAGCCATGTCTGGTATCGTCTTCCTGCAAAAAAAGAGTATCAACAGATATTATAAAAGGGTTCAGGAAGGTATAAAGTCATGCAAACAGTGGAACTTTCATTTGTAAGTTAGTCACCATACTTGCAATGAACAAATCTTCATCTAATATTATTGCATTGAGATTTGTTGGCATATAAAAGGAATGGTAAAACTGCAGCTGATAAAGAGCCACATGCAGCTCTATGGCATCTCTTATTCATTCCGGACTTATCGCAGAATTTTTTTCAGAAAAGCTTCAACTATGTTGCATGAAACGAGTGTGAGAAATTAGTGCTTTTTCACGCTCGAGTTGCACAAACTACATAGTAATCATGTATACGATTTTTTGACTCTTTCTGTGAAGGAATAAAGTCAAAAATTGCCTTTATATGTAGCTGTTCATGATATTTTCCTTCATCTTTCTGCTTGTTCACCAATGACTTGACTTTCTCTGCTTGTGTCATATACTCCTGCAGCTTTTCACGCAACCTCAATTTCTTTTCTTGGGTTTGACAACCTGCATAAATGTAGTCTTTAGTTGACTTCACGATTTGAATTCTCAAAATTATATTAATATATATATCGCATGTCAATAGGAAATTAAATGATATGCACTTTGATAAATAGATAAATACATTTCAAAACTTCGAGCAGTAAATCGATGCCTTCTTGATAGCAGGTTAACGCAGGTTGCAATCTGCCGGTGGTTTCTAATTCAATAGCCCGTGTAATAATTTTGACAGCTGATGCTTCAACGCCTGACGATGTACTGGGATTTGCCATAAGCTTTGAAATTCTTGATTTGATTGAATGAACGATTTGTTCTCAGATTTTACCAGTACTATACATAGGCATAAGTGGGTGCTGACATTCAAAAAAGCTCTATTTCGGAACTGGAAGTTAATCTATTTCCATTATGTCCATCACAAGTTTACGGTATTGCAAGTACAGTAACGCCCATTTTTTGAACACACCTACAAAACTGTTCATGCGAATAATCTAGGGTCATAAGTTAAACTTCATGGTCTGCTGAACAGTAAACTGGGAAAATAAAATTCGCGGGAAATAGACGTTGGTGGCTGCCCGGGCCCCCTGTGGCTTTGTATGTTGAAGCTTAACAAAATTGTTTGCCATAGACCTGCTATTCGATCATTAATATGTTGAATTAGCCTTCTTTAACGCAGATGTAATTATGGTACTAAATCTGGTATAATGAATAAAGTTGAAGAATATAATGACTAGTAACATAATGAAGGTGTTGTATTAATTTTTATAGGATTACAAAGCAATTTGATAATATAACCTATAGAATAATATCAGAATTATAATAAAGTGGAGTATATAAAAAATTCGAAATGCAGTTCGGTGGCACTCCCAAAGTCCCGGGGCTACGTCGTAAAAGGATCCGCCTGATGGATGGTTTGTCTGATGATCCATATCCCCACTGCCTCATGATGTATAAAAAGCCTCCAATGTGCGACATAAGCTTGCAAGAATTTGAGTCTTATGCATACGATCGTGTCAAAATTTTACATTACTTGGACTCGTTAGGCATATCTTACGTTAAGCACAGTCGTGAATACGTCCAAAAACTAAACGAATTCTTAAGAAAAAACTATCTTGGATTCACACTCACTACAGATCCGTCGAAGGATGCTACCGAGAGGGAACTGGAGTGGCGAAGGAAAGATCACATATCTCATTTCATTCTTCGACTCGCTTACTGCCGCTCAGACGATCTGCGACGGTGGTTCTTGGAAAAGGAAGTGGATCTTTTTAAGTATCGCTTCGGTTGTGAATCTACCCCGAGCATCCGATCTTTTCTTTCTGAAAATAATTTGACCTACGAACCTATATCAGAAGAAGAAAAGGAACGATTTTCATCTCACCTCAGTCTGATCACACACGACATGAGCAGAGTAAAATTGCAGTCAACCAACTTCTATAAGGTGCCGTTCACAGATGTATTGAACCTTGTGTCGTACAGAAGGGTTTTCTTACACGACGGGCATGCTTATGTCCCTCAAAACGATTTGATATCGATCATAAGCACTCGATACAGAGAGCATTTGTCAAAAGCCCTCGCTATTACTTCTAGAGCTTTGCCGCAGCTCGAAGAGGATGATCGGCTCTTGCCTATTTTGAAAGGTTTTAATAAAAATGCAATGGCTGAAGCTTACGATCCTTCAAAAAATGCGGGAAAAGTTTCCATCAAGGACTTGGACAAGCTCGCAGCGTCGTCTTTTCCGCTCTGTATGAGGCAGTTACACCAGGCATTGAGAGAAACTCATCATCTCAGACACTGGGCCAGAATGCAATATGGATTGTTTCTCAAAGGCATCGGCGTGACACTCGAAGAAGCGATGGTGTTCTGGAGACAAGAGTTTGGCAAAAGCGTTGGAGATGAAAAATTTAGCAAGGAGTACGCTTACAACATCCGACATCTTTACGGAAAAGAAGGTAAGAGGACAAATTACACCCCGTACAGTTGCGTCGCAATCATAACTAAAAACACACCAGCGGCTAACGATCACCACGGATGTCCTTTCAAGCATACTTCTGTCGATTTGTTGAGACAAAGACTTCATCATTATAAGATAGGAAAAGAGGCGACAGAGGGAATCTGTGAACTGGTGAAGAAACAGCACTATCAAATAGCTTGCAAAAAGTATTTTGAAGTCACCCATAAGCTCGAAGAAGCCGGATTCCAGCTCAATCACCCAAACCAGTATTTTGATGAAAGCATGAAGTATCTCAAAGGGGAGAGAAAGGATATCGCTGGAGTAAGTAAAAAAGACGACATTGAATTCACTCCGCAATGGTCTGAGCCGATTTCACAAACTGAAAAGATTTCAAGTGTCAAAAAGAATGAAGAGTTAGACGAGGATGAACTGGATGCAATGATGATGGAGATGGAGAACTGAATTCCTGTATCAAAATTGTTTAGTGCTTGTTTGTTAAGTCACTGCCAAATTCTATGTATGCCATCTTTATTTAACACATGTATGTGACCAAATATAATATGTATGATAATATTGATTCGTTTTCGAATTCCTCATGAGTGAGGTGCTCAAAAACAAGTTTTGCATTGCTAATATTTAACAATGAATTTTTTCTGTTTACTGTATTCTAAGTAGAAAATACTTACTACTACTCTGACATTGTTACAACGTCACTGGAATAGAGAAATATGAATCAATCATGATTATCAACTCTGCAGAACTTTCTGGATGGTGTGCATGCTCTTAGTTGGAAAGAAAATAACCAGAATACAGCAGTTTTAAGTATGTTGGTTTATGCTTCCATGTGAATTGATTCAATGCATTTACAAAGTACACGAGCAACTCTTGTAAGGGCAATGTTTTGAAATCTGCACTCAATATTTAATGTTGTAAACAATCTATGTAGGTGTCGGCAGTGTGATTTGTATGTCATTAAGTAGAGGAGCATAATTAATAGCAAATTGATATATTACAAAGGTAGTCCTAGATGTACTTCTTCCTGCTGATAAAATAATTCAGCTTTATGGTGAAAGCATTGCCTTTTTCAAGCCAACCTTTCACCAAACCATTTGTATGAGATTGAGCATGGTAGATTCCCATAAGCTGCTAATCTACTGGGGTGAGTATCACCAAGCATAAAAGTATTAATATCATTTTATTTAGGTACAGTATTCAGCTGACAGTAAAATCTTACTGATGGATTCAATATTGGAAACTGCAAATGCAAAGATGAAAGAAAGAGCCATGTGTTTTCTAACTAGTAAGTAGACATTAAGTATTACATATATCAATGATGATCCATATCTTATCATAATACTATGTAGATATTGAATTGTTTCATCTTAGTAAGCTTCAAGTTGTAAAGCTTCTGACTGAGAGCCCTTACAAAATATGAAAATTGATTGCTGTGTATTGGTTTTCCCGTATCTTAATGCCTATAAAATTAATAAATTTTATTTTAAAGGTATTCCACTGAACATGAATGAAGTGATACAATTACACAGAGAGTGTGTGACAGAAAGGCATAGAACAGAAGTCGCAGGTGAGGTTATGTTTTAAGTTCACTTCATTATTATACTCCAATACATAAATTCATTAATTATTTTTTTCTTATAATGATTTATTTGAAGATATCGAAGTACACTTTACCAAGTAAGAGAAGCTGCATAATTCATTTGGCTTGAATTTTCCATCCAATTTTACCTTAAATTTTATTTGTATTACAGCGATGGCCGGGAGAGGACTTCCAGTTTTTCTGAGAAAGGTGAAGAACTACTATGAGAACTTGCACATGATAAAGTTGTGAATGTGACAATAATATGCTTTATATTTCCAGAAAAAAAACACTCATCCAAGTCTAATATATCCCTACAGTACAAGATGCAATATGAAAACACAAAGAAGCTACAAAAACAACGTTACCTTCAAGTTGTTCAACGGATGGTACACCTGAGTCCTAAAATCATGCATCAGAAAAGGTTTCTTGCACTTATGGATTTTATGTTTACATGGTATGTGCATATCGTTTTGTTACATTTGCGCACTATTTTTTTATGTCTTGCAGAATATTATTGGTCGATCAGTCTGTGAATATTCCATTGGTTGTTTTTTCTGTACTTCCTTATAAGAAATCTGGCAAAGTTGTTAACAGGTATGAAGAATTATATATTTATATACCTAAAGTTTGTTATTTAAACCTATTTAAAGGTTCATGGGGGTCCTTGATATATGCGTTGGTAAAGTTCGGAAAAACACTACAACTGTTGAAATGCCATATCATTCCCAGTGAAACAAGGATATAATTGGGGGGTTTTCATGGTATTTAAGTAGCAAAAACATCAGGAAAGGTTAATACAAATTGTTTAATAGAAACAATAAATTAATAATTATCTAAGAATGTGGCTATATACGGTAATAACGTGTAACGTTAGTATATAATAACATTTGAGATAGCAATAAAATTAAAGATGTTTGCTTATTGCACAATTTCTTGTAATATCAATAATTCAAAATTTGTGGACTATAGATACAACTGTTACAGATAATGCATCATAGTTGTGTTTGAAAATGTAAAACATTTTTCAGTAACATGACAGTTAATAACACTAGAAGAAGATCGAAACGTGTGTCTGGAATCAGACCATTGTCAGTAAAGAGCATCGATGCTATATTCGTAGCAACGCTGAGTATTGAAGGGATTCAGCAACCGAGTAAAGAAGATGAAGTATGATTTATTACTAATAAATATTAAAAACTACAGGCTACTGTTTTAGTACTTTCCGAATGTGCCTTTTTGCTTCACAGATATCATACAAATGGTTGTTGGAGCCAACTACAATTCAAAAATGTCAAAGTAAGTGTTGATTTTTATTAGGGATGTTGCCAGGAATTTCTACAATGCTTATCATTGAGGTCTATCATCATCTAAATAACTGCGCTTGTTATGTAGTGACAGAATAAATTATTGTTGACAAACAGATGGAAAAGATGAGACTGATTGATTAATGAGATATGTTAGATATTACCACAATGCCACATTGTAACACTTAAAATGGTATTACGTAAATGGTATTATTATTATATATATGTGACAATTGAATAATACCAACTATAAATAACATTCAGTCAATCTATCTTGCAATAAGCTTTATATTGGTATGCATTCCATGGAGTTAATTTAGTCTTGTATGCTTTGTTTAGTCACTTCTGAACTTGACAATCTGGAATGGAGATCTTGCAGCCATAAAACCGTTCTGACATTTCCAAGTTACATGGTATTATTTTCAAATGAAATCTTATATTCATTCTAATCTAAAAATTAAAAAGTTATTTACTCCAACTCTGTTACTGAACAAATAATCATGTTTGGTGATTTGGTCATTACATTGAACCCTGGCTAAGTGATTTTGTGAATGTGTTATTTGTTAGGAGACCAATAATAAATATTATGCATGCATTGCATAAAACAGTAATAGTGGCAGTGAGGAAGATATTGATAAATCTATCAACCTTTTTCTATATCAATCTTGGTCTCCATCTCATTGAATATTAATTAGATAATTTGAATATCTGTTTGTACAGGTTAGTATAATAGACTACACCAAGCCAACAGAACTCAAGAAAGATTTGAACACAAGATTTCAAGAGAAGTTTCCTCAGGTTGTAGAAGATTCCGCATATAACTTCTTTCGACTCATAATTATTTTGTTGATCCTCTGTTTTAAGGTTAAGATCACATTATCAAAATGCCAGTCTCTCAAGCGAGCTATGCAGCAAATAGCTAAATCGCAAAATAGCGACAGGATAGTCATAGACAGAGCTCATTTGTATTTTGATCGATTGGTGTTGAGTGGAAAGGTAATAAAGGAGAACAGACGACATTGTGCAGGGGTTTGCCTCCTTCTGTCTGCCAAAGTTAATAGTGATCTACGGTCAGCAGAGATTTCGCAGCTCATATCCGTGAGTATAAATTATATTCATAAACTCAAGTTGTTATATAAATAAATAAATTTCGTTTATACAGGACATTGAACATGGTCTAAAGATTGGCCGACATGACTTAGTTCTTTTCGAATTTCCAGTTTTTGCAGCGCTCCAATTCTTACTTATTTAGTATTTATTCTATCATGTGATATTTACCAGTCATGTGTGTTAAATTTACTTTCAGTTGATATAGCTCTTTGAAAAATGAGATGTATTAATTACATACTATTTTACTAGTTTATGTGATCATCTTCTATTATGCAGACTATTATTCAAAAGTAGTTGTGAGGGTGAAGTGTTTATCTCAAATATCGGACATACTAGAATGCAGAGTTAGGCTATCGTAACACTGATTAAATACTGCTGTACCGTGAAAATAAATAAGTTTTCCGTGAACAAGCTCCGGGGAAATGGGGGTTATGAGGGATGCCACTTTATTTACAAATAAACGTCCTGCTTATAAACGGGAAATGCTTGCTATAGGCCCCACTTCCAGTAGATAAGCCACGGCATGTAGGTCGACTGCTTACGATTTTGAGCACAACTCGTACTAGAAAAATGTGAAAGGAGGCATTGAAGTCCAAGAGTGCACAGCGGCATTCAGTTTGTTGGCCCAGCAGGTTGCAGTATCGCCCGACGCTAGCGACGCTAGTGAGCTGCAATAGTTCGTTTTGCTAACTGCAGCAAGACTGCGTAAATTTGAGGGGGTTTGAATACGTGCAGATACACTGTGTTGGGAGACTGATATTGTCACATTAGATTCAGAACTGAGGAAAAAAGTCGTTTCCCGTTTTGTCGACTTACTTCATGGCTAGTTACGCACAGCAAAACGGCGTTGACATAATATCATTGGACAACCCTCCTCAAAATTTGTTGAGTTTGCGCACTCGTAAGTTTATCTACGAATATGTTAAGAAAGCTTCGAGTAGTTCCTCCTCAGCTGTAATTCTATGTGGAAAAGGTGTGGGGCTTTCAGCTGGAGTTGATATCGGGGAGTTTGGTAAAACCGGTCATCGGGATTTTCCAACGCTATTGGATTTGACATCAGCTATTGAAGATTGCTGCAAACCTGTGATAGCTGCTATACACGGATATGCTTTCAGTGGTGGACTTGAGCTAGCGCTAGCTTGCCATTACCGTATAGCGAAAAGCAATGCAAAATTTGGCTTTCCATCAGAAGTCCTCATAGGACTTATTCCTGCAGCAGGAGGCACACAACGTTTTCCTAGACTTGCAGGTGTGACCAATGCAATGGAATGGACTTCAGGAGGGAAACTTTATACTGCTAACGCTAGTGCAAAAATAGGCTTGCTTGATCGTGTTGTCCCGCCCAATGCTGATATTGTGAGTGAGGCTATTCAGTTTTCCAAAACGCTGGCTAACATCAACTTAGATAATAGGCGGGTGTCTTTGATGAAAATCCCAAACCTGATTACCGAAGATGCAGAGGAAATTGCTGGAAACTTTGTGAGATTGCTCCACAAAAAGTCCCGAGGGGCATTTGCACCGCTAGCTTGCATCGAGGCTGTAAGATACGCAGCCAAAAGTACATTTGAGCAGGGAATGAAGAAAGAACTAGAGTTGGCTAGAATGCTGCTAGATTCGGGTCAGTCGCGTGCATCTATATATGCCTTCTTAGCAGAGCGAGAAGGTAAAAAATGTACAGTTCCAGGAACGAACAAAAATTCCTGGTCCTTTTCCGGTATGCCTGTCAAGTTAGGAGCTGTCATTGGTCTAGGCACCATGGGTAGGGGAATTGCTGTCAATTTATTGCGTGCAAGAATTCCTGTGATTGTTTTGGAAATGAATGAAAAATCCCTCGAACAAGGATTCAAAGATCTAAACTCTGTTCTCGATGACATGGTAAGGTGGAACCACATCACGAGCGAAAATAGGCTCGAGATGAAGAGCTCCATTACTGCAACCATGGATTATTCTAAACTGAGCAACGTAGATATAGTAATTGAAGCTGTTTTTGAAGATTTGCTTTTGAAAAAAACGATTTTTCAAAGACTGGATAAAGTGTGCAAACCATCTGCAATTCTAGCAACAAACACCAGTGCTCTTGACATCGATGTAATAGCTGCGGTTACTCAAAGGCCGGATAAGGTTATGGGCATGCATTTTTTTGCACCTGCTAATTTGATGCGACTGCTGGAGAATATTCCTGGGGCAAAAACTTCTGGAGAAACAATAGCGACCTGCATGGAAATGGGGAAAAAAATGAGGAAGGTCACGGTGTTAGTTGGTAACTGTCACGGATTTGTTGGAAACAGAATGTACATACATTATATGAACGAAAGCGATTATCTGTTAGAGGAAGGAGCTTACCCCGAGACAGTTGACAAAGCTTTGACTGATTACGGGTTCGTGATGGGTCGTTATTTGGCGGGAGATATTTCTGGAAACGATGTTTACTATCGTGTCCGCCACTCGTCAGGTTTAACGATGCAGCAAAACCCGGGCAAAGATCCGAGAAATAGGAATGGTATTAGGTATTGCCCCCTTGCTGATTACCTGTACGAAAAAGGTCGATATGGAACTAAAAGAGGAGCCGGATGGTATGACTTTGGTACTAATAAACGCCCTGTACCGTCTCCGGAAATCACAAAGATGATCGAAAGTTATCGTTCACATCTAGACATAGTGCCGAAAAGGATAGACTCGCAAGAAATTTTAGAAAGAATGTTATATCCTTTAATCAATGAGGGTTTCAAAATCCTTGAAGAAGGCTTCGCCTCTAGTCCAATGGATATAGACATGGTGTGGATCCATGGGTACGCATGGCCTAAGCATACCGGTGGTCCAATGTACTACTCAAGTACAGTGGCTTACCAAAATTACTCGAGCGAATACGATATTTCCACAGTAAGTTTGGCCAAGCCTGCCCGCATTGGATCCCTAGCAAAATGCTAATTGGCCTTGCAGAAGAATATGGCAATCCTCCTATCGAGAAATGGATGGAATATTTTAAGGCTCTTTCAAATGAAGCTAGGAGTAACTTATGATCAGTTTCTTAAATCATGCTATTGATTAATGAATATTTGCAATTTCTCCTCTATATGCTCTGTGTTATATTATATTCCTAATCAATTTTTTTAATTCCTGAATTTTTAGATCGTTATTTATTAATAAGCAAATGTCGCATAACCTATTAGCTGTGTTTAAAATGATAGTAAAAGTTGCAGACCTGTAACTCGGCTGTTGAGATTCATTCAATCACAGATTAAACAATGAAGATTCACACATACAAATAAGACTGTGTGTGGGTCACTGTGTGGTCACTAGTTTTAATTGTTGCACTTGAAAACAATCCACTTTTTTGGTTTGCTCACTTTGTTATTCACTAAACTAGTGTCAAATGTATACGTCAGTGTAACTTTGTTATAACGCCATCAATGAGATCCATGCAATCTCATTGCAAAAAGACGGAGGTGCGTTGCACTGTATTATAGGAGCTAAAACAATATTATATCCTTGCCAGCTTAGGTTTATTTTCCTCTAATATACAAATATGATAGCAAGGTAAACAGCACGGGAATTTTTTTTAAATCATGAAACTTCTTAATTAAATAATTACCATGTAATATGGAAAAGGATGTTGAATATTTATATTATCTCCAACTGAAAGGTTGGATAAAAGCATAAAAGATTTTAATCGCATAATCAACAATTTACATATGGAAATTAAGTTAAAGAGAGCTTTTGACTGAGTTCTTTGCCAAAGCAAATGAGCATTTCATCCATTGCTGAATGGGTGGATTTCCATAGTCCTCCACCAAACGGACCAGCATTTTACTTGGTTCCCAGTGCGGTGTTGCTTGTCCGAATTTCTGATAGTAGTATCGCATTCGTTCTAACAGCTTCGGTAGTCCGACTGTACTTGCATAAAACATCGGACCTCCGGTGTGTTTTGGCCAAGCATAACCGTTTATCCACACCATATCGATGTCCATTGGACTTGATGCGTAGCCTTCGTCGAGTATTTTGAATCCTTCATTAATCAGAGGATAAAGCATCCTCTCAAGTATTTCCACAGCATCAATTCGCCTAGGTTGAATAAAATTACGTGCACGATACTGGTCGATCATCTCTGTGACCTCAGTGGAAATTTCCGGTCTGTTTTTTGCATTGTAATCGTACCAGCCCTTCTTTACTTTCATTCCATAACGTCCTTTTTCGCACAGGTAATCTGAAAGTGGACAGTACCGTAAACCGCTTCGCTCCCGTTCTTCCATTCCGATCACTTTCCCTTTAACAGCCAAACCCAAGTATAGTCGTATGCGATATCCCACATCGTTTCCAGAGAGGTCGCCGACCAAGTATCGTCCCATAGCGAACCCATAATCGGTGAGTGCTTTGTCTACTATCTCTGGGTAGGCACCTTCTTCCAGAAGAAAGTCGCTCTCGCTAAGGAATCTGAAGAACATTCTGTTTCCCACAAATCCATAACAGTTTCCAACAAGGACTGTAACTTTTCCCATGCGTTTCCCTATGTCCATGCAGGTCGCTATGGTTTCAGCGGATGTTTTCTTCCCATTGACATTCTCCAGAAGCCGCATCAAGTTTGCCGGTGCAAAAAAATGCATCCCGATCACTTTTTCTGGGCGACCTGTGACTTCAGCTATGTCATCTATGTTTAAAGCACTGGTGTTGGTTGCCAAAATTGCAGTCGGTTTGCAAACTTTATCCAGTCTTTTGAATATCTTCTTCTTTAGTTCAAAATCTTCGAATACCGCTTCGATAACTAGATCAATGTCTTTTAGCTCGGAGTAACTCAGGGTAGGAGTAATAGAATTCCGCATGATTGTTGCATTTTTGCTTGTGATGCTGCCATGTCTTTCCATATTGCTGATGATAGAATTGAGTGATTTCATTCCCACTTCAAGGAACTTCTGGTCCATTTCCATGACTGTTACCGGAATTCCAGCAACTAAAAAGTTAACAGCAATTCCTCTACCCATTGTTCCCAATCCTATAACCGCCCCCGACTTGACATTCATAGGTCTTGATGTTTTATAACTAATGTTAGTTCCTGGCACCACCCATTTCTGCACCTCCCGTTCTGCAAGGAACACATATCTCAAAGCCAGGGACTGGCCGGAAGTAGAAAGAGTTTCAAAAAGCTCCTTCTCTTTTTTTATGCCTTCCTCAAACTTGCTCGTAGCTGAGTACTTTACTGCCTCTATGCAGACAACAGGAGCATAAGCTCCTTTGGATTTTGCATGAATTGTTTTCAAATGTTTAGCTGCAATTTCTTCCATTTGCTCAGCCCCTCGGACAGGAAGGTTTGATGTACGTCTGCTGTCCAGGTTTATTTTAAAAAGAGTTTTGGCAAAAAAGATTGCTTCAGCGACCACATCAGCGTTCGCAGGAATGATACGATCAATTGCCTTGATTTTAGCTGCCTCATTTGCGGAATAATGTTTACCTCCTGAAATCCATTCCATGGCAGAGTCTAGACCGACAAGTCGTGGAAAATTTTGCGTTCCATACGCAGCTGGCAAAATGCCTAAGTTTACCTCAGGAAAGCCCACTTTTGTATTAGATGTAGCAATTCTGTAATGGCAGGCGATTGCAAGTTCAAGGCCCCCTCCAAGCGCGTAGCCATGAATAGCTGAGACAACTGGCTTCGTACATTCTTCGACTTCCTTAACTACATCTAGCAAAGATGGAAATTTACCAGCTAAAGTGCTCCCGAATTCACTAATGTCAGCGCCTGCGGAAAAGCATTTCCCAGCGCCGCAGAGAACAATCGCCGTTACTGAACTACGCGTTGCTTTCCGAATGTTATCATAAATGTTTCTTCTCGTTCGGTGACTTAAGGAATTTAGTGGCGGGTGGTTCATGGATATTACCGCAACGTCGTTTTCTATTCTATAGTCCGCCATTATGTTCAAGTTTGTATACTGCTAGTGAGGTGCATCTGGGTACTGCTGTAGCATTGCAATCTTCTGCGGTGGAAGGGGGTTAATCATTAAACAGCGAGTCAATATTGCACATAGTTTTGTTTACATTTTATTTCTTGTGCAGCAGAGTGTGATGAGTGAAGTGAAATGAAGCATAACCATTGATCGACCTTTGACATACATAAACTGTCGTCGGATTACTGTATCACGAAGTTTGCACAAACAAATGCACTCTGTGATACAGTATTTGATTAATTTAATACCTGAATTGTCACTGATTGTTGTTTCACTTTTAGAATTTTCGAAACTATGACGTAATTCAAAATTCAAACAATGATTAGCCTCTATCGCATGTGTATGATCTTTATTCGCACGCGTGTTCTTACATGATGGGATTTTAGTCTTATTTGCGTGGCGTGAAGTACAGTATTATTCTTTAACAAATGCAATATCACATGAGTTCATTACCATTGGATGTTAACGGTAAAATATATATTTTGAAGACATTTATGGAAATTGCAGCTCAAAAATCGTTGGTGGTTCTATTAAGTGATTTTATTAATATGATTGTTCAGTCATGCGTGACAAACATAACCATGTGTTCTGTACTGATACATATCGCCTTGTCAAAGAAATCTAGCTACTGCTCTTGGTAATGTTGAAAGTAAAGAGTCAAATAACAGTTGAAATTCAACATTGGACTTTTTCTAAGGGCCTTCATAGCATTTTGTGCATTTATTAGTAGAGTGCATTCGGTAGTTCTGTCCAGGCTAAATATCATTGTCAGTTAGCAGGTGCATCTCAACTTTATTGAAGGTATTATAAATTTTAAGCATCACTTTACTAATACGAATAACATGGAAATGATTTTGCTGCACTCCACACTACCATTGTAATTTTATATAGTGATATTTAGTCTGTTCCATAGACGTAAATCCATTCAAAATGATACGTGGTGTGGACGGCAATGTCTATGCAGCTGATCCTCATTTCTTTCCACCATGGAATGGTGCGCCTTCGCAGGCATTTCCAAGACTTCCTAATCCTCCCCCGCTTTGGCCAGTACAAGCTGCAAATTATTATCCCTCACAGAGCTACCCTCGTTTCCCAGTAGCATATGGTAATCCCAATCGTTTTCATAAAAATCCTTATCCAAACAACACCAGTCATGCCAATAAAAGAAAGGCCAAGTGTCAGCCCAGTTTTATTGATTACTGTGATGTGTGTGACAGAGGTTTCACCAATCAAGAAAAGAAAGATCAACATTACAGAGAACATACAAAATGTGATGTGGCTGGATGCAGTTTCGAAGCTCACTTCAAAATTGTATCGATACATAAAAAAAATGTTCATGGCCCCAACGGTATAAAAATTAAATTGGAAACTGAGGAAGACATACTAAAATGGCGCGAGGAACGTAAAAGGAATTACCCTACGGCTGGAAACATGAAGCGTAAAGAAGAAGAAGCAAAGAACAAAATGGCATCTGGTAACGTTCTCAGCAGCAAAAATTTTGGTAAATTCAAGAAAAGCAGTGGGTTTAAGGGCCGAAGAAATGCGAAGCCATATGGAACGGGAGGTTTTCGAAGACAAGAACAACATAAGAATTCTGCTACTAGAATGATAGCTAATGACCAAGGCAATGATACTAGGAATTTATTGGAAAGCGATTCCTTTTTGGATTCTGGTATTACCGGAGAAGATGTGGATATGGAGAGCAAACACTCTCAAAGTGGAAAAGTCAAAGTCACTAATGCACTAGGTAGTATAATCGACAGTTACACCAGCGATAGCGAAGACCAAAGTAATGACAAAGAAATAACCATGCCTGAAGAATTTTACAATGAATACATAATTGAAGGGGGAGAAAGCAGCATCGCACCGTCCGAGGGCAAGGAAGACGGCGGTGAATTTAAAAGTATAGATGATTTATTTGTAAATGCTCTGCAAGAAACTGAAACAGAAAAATATCAAGGAAAAGAAATGGCGGTAACAAAAGAGGCACCTATTAGACAGAAAAGAAAACAAAACGATTCACGGTCAAATAGAAGGTCGAAGACTATGACTAAGGCTAGAAGGCCAGCACTTTTAGAAATGCTTCTAGCACCTGACATAAGACGGGAAAGAAATATTATTCTGCAGTGTGTGAGATATATTACGAAACAAAATTTTTTTGATGCCACTTAGCTGTAAACTAATATCTTTCTGTACAATGCAGGGTTTCAGTGGATTCGTTAGGGAGATCTGATACTTTGTTTTGTGATTCGAGATCATGACAATTTTTTTACAGTACATGGTATGGTGATGTTTGTGTGAATGGAGACAATAACATATGAAAATACAAAGTTAGCATAAACTGAGAGAACCCATTCAAATTTGAAATATATGGTAAATGTTTAACGAATGAGATACATGTCAAACCTCATATGAAAATTCCTAGGAAAGCACATTGATGCAAAGTGGGTGGTGGATTAGTTGAAGTGTTAGTTTTTCAACAGGGATTGATTACAGAGATGTTCATGGTATATTTATTAATTGCAATGTCTCGTATAGAAACATAAAATTTCCAGGCAAAGAACATTTGGTAATTGTAGAAGACAGATATTCCAGTAGTAAATGTACTCGATCATTGCTATATAACATTAGTAAATGCTTGGTATCATGAACTACTTTCACATTATAATAAAAATGTCTTACTCCCTGATTGCTTGATGTTAGTACAAGACGCACTTCTGCGAAGTTCGATCCTCAGACTTGTTTGTAAGAGAAAAAATATTATATTTGTAAACAGTAGTACTAAATATTATTTGTGTGTTGTAACTACGGATCATCGTAAGTCAGGTTTCCGAAGCCCTGAAACCTGCTGCCATAACAGCAATTTATCTTGATTTTAAGGAGTAATAAACTCGAAATGCAGTAAAACGTTTGTGGTCACGCACCTACTTCTTTTGTATTTTGAACGGAGATTTACTGGTGTGTTTTGTATGTCCGGAAATGCGCGAAACGTATTAACTTATAGTAGGCAGCGCAGTACATATTATAATATTTGCGAATCTGCTGACGATATCCGTAACGATACTACATACGAAGTTATCTTATTATCATGCATATTTATACTGTTTAATTTACTACAGTTTTTTTCATATTATGAGGCGCAATATTAATTTCAAATCGCATTACGACGAACCTTAGTATACTGTAGATATAATATCAGTGTATGTGAGGTGCCCCGTTATTCACGCCATCTAGTGAGGATGGTCGCCTCATCTGTAGATTATATACAGTAAACCTAAACGCCAGACCGTAAGTTTTAATATCCTCTAATAATCAAAAATAAGGAGTCCAAACTCTCAGTTGCGCAGTCAGTATTGGGAAGTACTACTGAGTGCGCGTAGGTGGTGTTATTATAAATCACAATTCGCGTTAGCACCTAGTTGAGTATTATCACATGCTTACAGTTAGACACCCAGTACCTGAAAGGCATTTTGCAATAAATCATTAAGATGTCTACTCGAAGGTACTTCGTTGTGATTACATGGCGTCGGTTAAACTGTGACTAGGCGTCCGCTGGTAATTATCAGTAGCTACATACTAGGCCTCCAGACGTAGAAATTATATCGCTCGTTCAGAAGCTAAAGCACTTTGTATGACAGTAGCTTAAGTAGACCGGTAGTAATTGATTATAGTAATTTAGTAGCATTACTGGGAATTAATCCTGAATGTGATCGTGGTGATTAAATTTTGTTTTGAAAGATTTCAGGTCAGGAAGTACATTTCTATACTTGCTAGAACAGTTCTCCACTCTGCTCACCAAGCTTTGAATTCTCTGTACAATGCACGGGAGATTTGACAGGTTCGATCAGGCTACAAAAGATATGTCTTTGGTAATTTAGGAGGAATCAATCGGAACAATCTCGGATTAACTGGATTTATAGCTCTGTTTAATAGTGGAAAAATATGCTAAACTCGGATGAAGTTTCAGACCACGGTAGGGCGGTAGTGGATTGATTATACATTGTCTTAGCGGTTCCATAACGCAACATCCATATTTTACGTCAGCGTGATTTATGATATGAGTAGCTTTATTGGTGCAATAGTTTTCCGCGAACTGTAAAGCGTAGCTTCAATATAGGGAGATATTCTATGGTGGTGTTGTGAACATATGCAGCAAGCAGAGTGTCGAACGGAAACGATTCGTTCATGCAATGCCAAAATGCGTCGTGCCGCACATCACGCAAATTTAATAATCTTTCGCGTGTGTGCGCACGGTAGCTCATATCGAAAGATAGATGCTATTTTTATCCTATTGATGTTGCTGTTGTATTTATTCTATATATCTACGATTACGGTATCTGCAATGTATTACATCAATTCAATAACTTAGATAAGTTGTTATCTTATCTTTGTCTGTAACATGGATTATTTAGATGAGGGTTTAGCAAATTGAATCTTATCTGGATTTAGTATTAAGATTGTTCACACAAATATATAAATAGGGAAACAGCTGGCTGCAGATTTAATATTGGATTGCAGATAAGGCAATTGTTATTACTGTTAGCCTAGAGGTAGTCTGTGTTTCTACCTTTTACATTCTAAAATACGGGTTGTAGTAGTACTAAACGATATAAGTACATATATTTATATATAAATATAGGCTGTCCACTTACGTAACCAGTATACGTAGCTTTGATATAGCAAGCACACAAAATGGGAAAGAAAGCGAAATATCAACGATTCAATTTAGTTATAGTTGGCGGAAAAAACGTCGGGAAATATTCTCTTCGGGAGCAGTATATAAAAGGATGGATCTCGCCAAAGGAGTTCAAAAAGCGTAAGTCATCTTTTTTTAGCTTTTAAGGCAGTACAATTGCTATGAAACTTATTTGTATGAGTAATGGTGAACCAAACCGGTAGTAATATTCGATGTGGTTCGTTCCTGAAAAAGTTACATTGTTCCCGTCCGGGCCCTTTCTATTCAGTATACAGAAAATCATAGCCTATACTTTATGAAAGTGGTTTGAATATTCTGACTGCGCTGACAATGTTTTTTTTTTCAAGTAGTATAGCTGAAAGTGCATATTTATGACCGTCTATTGATTCATAATAGTGAGGAAAAGGCTTTCTTTTAAAGCTACGAGTAAATACAAGTCTACTCAACGTTCTATTGTTTTAATCCAGGAATTCTATACCCGACCCCGTTTATTTAATCATTTTGTTCCAGTTTTGGGTTCATGAGGTAAATGGTCGTCAGCGCACTTATGTTAATGCAATATCGCAATTTTACTGCATACAATAAGCATATGTGGTATCTAGAGGTAGTAACAAAATTCTTTATGGTGAATTCTCATAAAACAAGAGAATCTTTTACTAATACAATACTGTTGTGTTATATGTATAAACTATATATTTAGCTGAGAGCGATTGCAAAGTTGTATCCATCGCCAGCAAGAAATACGAAATCAGCGCGTGCTATTGTAAAGATATCGAAAACCCATCAGAACAGGAAATCTTCAAATCGTGTGACGGAGTTCTTCTAGTGTACAGCCTTTCGGACAAATCCACGTTTTCTTGTATAAGATCATCGACCTTCCCTACGCTCCACAAGAAATTCGGGAAGAATCGCGGCAGTTCTAACACCACCGATAAACCGTCGCATTCGGAGGGTGTGAAACAAGATAATGGTCAGCATCAAATCACTGACGACGTAACAGAATCGCCAAACGGTGCACCGGGTGACGTTGGACTTGAATTTCCTGTGATTCTCGTTGGAAACAAGGTGGACGAGGCTAATTTAAGCAGGGCAGTCTCAACGGAAGAAGGCGAAAAACTCCGAGAGGAATTGTGTTGCGCTGGATTTTTTGAAACTTCCGCGACGTGCAACGAGAATATTGTCAAGGCATTTAATTTACTTATCCAAGAAATAATTAAACTCAATGAAAAATTGGAAAATACACCGCAGAAAAAGTCAACTGGCAAATCCTTGAAAGCTTGTTGTGTAATTGTGTAATGTTCATCCAGTTCCTTTTGATTTGAAAAATTTTCTTTTTTGTGTTCGACTATCCTATTTTTATACGCCGAAGTTTTGACCAATAAGAATTATTTTACGAAAAAATCCAATGCTTTGAATGGTTTGCAAATAAACTTGATGGTTGTCAACTATTTTATTTAATTTTTTTAATTAGAGTTCTATCTCTTTTATGCCATTTTTAATGTCTGTTGCCCGAATTTACTCCCGCTAGAGAAAAAGCAGATGACGGTCTGAAGAAAATCTTTGTTATAACGAATTTTGTAATATAAATATGGTATAAGCCTCAGCAATGTATTTTATCGCACTATGTAACCCGAGTCTCAATTTTCATTTTATTACCTTCAACGGTGTCCATGAGTTCCCTACAGAATCAGCACGGTAAACTATTACTGTTTAACTACAAGGAACGTTTATGCTAGCCATGCTGTACATGGACGTACTAGGATCCAATTTCATCGTTATGTAGCCTGTGTTCCCCCAATAAAACATATTTTGCTTTATGTACTGCAAACGTACATTACCCATCAATAATAGTGTAAAAATATCCATAATAGTAGACATGCATGTGCCAATTTCAAAGAGCCAAGATAGTTTTTGCTCAGGCCAACATGTATACGCACATATTGTCTTTTACTTGTATAAATTTACTTATGGATTATTTTACCCTTTTAAATAAAGTATAAATTACAGTTACGACTGGATTACTAGTTAGAAAAAAAGCTCAGAAATGATTGACGCCGTTTTCCATTACTTGGTAATTATTACACGAATACAGCCGCCCAGATCGCGAGCTGAGTAATTTATGAAGTGCCTGTGAATAGTAATGATTGAAGAATATTCACCTGAAGAAGAAATAGTGAAATATTTGTTAAACACTGTGTTGAAACTGAATCGCAGTACTACTGTAGTAGCATTCATGAATGTTCTTTTTTACTTGTTCTGACGATGGTGTCTTCAGTGGCGATTTCAAATACCACAGAATCTGTTACAGGACCTTACACTTCTACAGTGGAATATAATGCAAGTGAAGGTAACTATATATTGTACCAATCTGACGTATAAATTATCTACAAGCTAACTAGACTAAGTCAGTCATGTTTTATTCCAAAATGCAAGAAATATAGCCATAAGAAAATGCTGATTCTATAAATATGATATATAAAGTTAAGTACCTACAAATTATCATCACAGTTAAAAAGCTATGCGCAATGCAGGAAGCGACCGCGGATATTCTGAAATTACCAGTATGTGCAAGCCAGGCCAAAAAAGAATTCAGGTGATATTTGTAATGTAATATTTGATTATTCCCTTGCATCCGGGAATTCTCCCTGTTTCTCCACTACTATATTTGTCCTCAAAATGATACCTTGTCATCTAATTTGTTTCTTTTTAAAATTTCAGTCAAATTTTGACGATCACTCTAATCGTTTGCATCGTATTCGTTATGTTCACCATGGGCTGTAAAGTACAATTACGGGAACTTTGGAAAAGACTGAAATTTCCATATGGAATACTAATAGGTTTTTCATATAAAGTGCAAGAGTTGACTGCTAATTAATTCTTACTAAGATTAGCTTAAAAGATTCTTACTGGCGTTCGCTTTTTTGAAACTACAGGATTTTGTTGTCAGTTTGGAATTATGCCGTTATGTGCATTTGCGATAGCGACCTTGTTCTCTCTTCCTCGTGCTCACGCTTTGGTAGTTCTAATTATGGGATGTTTACCAGGTGGAAACGCTTCCAACTTACTTTGTTACTGGTGTGATGCAGACCTAAATTTAAGGTTTTGTACATTTATACAGATGTGTTCTAGGGCTCTAGGCAACGTGGTATTGCATTCTCTAAAACAAACTTTTACCATTCCCAGCATCGCGATGACAGCACTGTCGACAGTTTTAGCATTTGTAATGGTACCTTTATGTCTGTTACTGTATGCTCGCGGATGGGTGAGGGATACGATAAGTATACCCTTTGTCAAAATAAGTAAGATATTTGTCCTTGAAAATGAATTGCTCATATTATCACGTTATTTTAATGCTTTTTAATATACAACAGGCATGGTGTTAGCGGCGTTCATTGCCCCAGTCGCGATAGGAATAGCCATTAACTTTTGGAAGCCGAAAGTAGCTGAAAAAATCTCAAAGGCAAGCTTTTTTCTTGACAGTGAAGCCACAAGTGCATCTTCATTGCCTATTTGTATAAATAGATCGGGGCTATATTCGGAGTATTTATCTTGATAGCTGCCGGTGTGATGGGAATCGTGATGTATCCTGACGCATGGCATATACCAACTTCTTTCTGGATCGTTGGTGCTATTCTTCCAGCAACAGGTACCACTTATTGTCCTGGAATTTATTCAACTAGCGACTATTCAACTTCAATTTATTTATACTTTAAGGATACGTGTTCGGCTATGGCATATCGTACACACTGGCAAAGATCACCAAAGCTTCCCAACTTGATGGAAGACAAATTCGAACGATTTCTATCGAGACCGGAATGCAGAATACGCAAATGTGCACAGCAATCATACAGCTCAACTATACGTGAGTATTCCAAACTAAACGTTCATATCAAGTTTAAATGAAAGGCTCGTATTTTCACGAATAGACGAAAACAATAAGATAGAAGTTTTTGAACATCATATTCCCATTTCGGAATGAGGAGGTTTATTCTATGTCATGTTTTTATATTCTTCGGAGGTGTACCTGCTTGATCTTGGAAATGTATGCTTATCCGTTGGTCTATTTCATGTATCAAATTATGCAGGCCATCGTCTTTGTTTCCCTCTTTCAGGTATGTAATAAAATGCTGCTACATAATACCTTTTTAATTCGAATGGACTAAGCTTAACGTTGAATGACAGATATACAAAAAAATTGTCAAAGTACGAGCTGTCGGCCAGAGCAAAGGGAACGTTCGCACCCACACCTACAGAATCCACTCGTACGATATCTCAAGACAGCATACTCTTCCTATGACGACCTTTGAAAATTTTAGGCCAGTATTCAAACAAATCGGAGTGGTCGCTCCATCTGTCCCTCCGGAAGTAGAAATTACACATTGCGATGCCGAATTGGAACCATCGTCCCGCACAAAAAGTCAGTCGGAAAGCCACAAATCAGATCGAAATCAAAATGTAGTTGTTGGAATACAAGAATTTATTCCTGGGATGAATCTACAGGAACAGCAAACCCGATTTTGAACCGAACTGAAATTGAAAGTTTTTCACATAACCAGTAAAATATACGCTGTTATCTGATTTCTTATTCACTAATCATTTTGTGTTGTTACCTCCTTGAAAAGTATAAAGCTGCAGAATCCTTGGTATAAATCAACTTTCGTACGTTATGTTATCGTTGCAGATTCCCAAGCAGGTAGGAGGTTGGCTAATACCAAATTACAAAGTACTGCACAATGTTATCTACCCCTAGCGAGGTAGCTCTAGAAATATTGCGGTGTATTTTTGCGTCGCATGGCTTCGTCATTTTAACTGTCTGACTCCGTACGCCGTATAGGCGGTGAAATTTTAAATAACATGGATTCCTCATGCGTCTAGATTTCTGGAGAATAAGAGAAACGTTTGCAACGAGAAGCATGTAAAATCAGAGAAAACCGTAAAGGTCACGATTTTATTTTCGTTTATTTCATGGAACCGACGTATGATCATACATTTAATTTTATTTCAATGTTTATTTCAGCAAAAGAAAAACATTTTCAATAATCGTCCAATTGTACTGCCGATAAAATTTCGTTCGCAGGATGAAAACGATGTATTATTTCAAAGCTCGTTTGGGTGAGTTCGTCATAATTGGCAGTTATTATATTTTCCATATCATATAAGCTATAATACGTATAAAAGTTCAGCTGAATATCTTCCCAATCAAATATAATAGAGAACGTGCAGCTAATTTTATACCAGGTAAGTAAAAGCAAATCATAAGAGTACAGAATCCTTCTGATAGTATCGAAAGTACCACTACTGGGATCATTTCTAGGTCATATTCACTGATATAAGCTGAATTTTCCTGCAAAACGTCGGTTACTGCAAACGCTATGTACGGGGCGCTGCCAATAATGTAAGCAAAATACATAGAGAATAAAAGTAGAAGGCTTTTTCGAACGTTATTGAGCAGCAGGCTGCCTAAAGGGGTCTCCTCACTCTTTTTTCTTTGCGAGGATTCAGGTACATCTTGGGAAACGTTGATCCCCTTGTTTTGGTCGTTCAGAGTCTCGTCACCATTAGATGCTTTCGCATCTTTTTCCGTCCTATCGTTCGTATTAAATTTCACAGCAGGATTTTTCACCCGGTTTTTGCTGTTTCCTTCAAGGTCGTCCTTGTTCTCTAGTTTACGAATCTCTTGAGCGCGTTGGGCTACTAGATTTTTTAAGTCTTTGTACGCTATCCCGACGAAAACTGTCAGAGATGCCAAATAAGCTAGCCATAGACCGAAGGCCACTAATATGGTCGTCTTACTTATTGGAGGAATGAAGTTGGAGCATCCGGGGGGGCAATTTATACCGTGATCTGACGGTATGTGATCATACAGACAATGACACATGTCTTTACATCGGTTCAATGCGATTATGGGGAAGGTAAGAGCAATAGGAACGAACCAAATGAAAAACATTAAAATAAAAGCAACCGTCTTTGGGTTCTTCCGTTCTGCGTGGCGAATTCTGCGACAAGAACAAAACATTTGTTTTCTTATGTTACTATTATAACTATCGAGGAAAAATTACTGAAGATTAATAAGCCAACTAACATAATTCATCAAATCATAGTAATTGCTTAATGTAGTTGAATTACAGTCAATTATTTGCTGCATACCTTTTCAGTAATGAGCGCTTTTTCACCGTAGGTTTGACCTGGTTTTGACGCTGCTCAAAAGAAGACATCCGCCGGCTATATCCCGCCACCGTCCGATGCACACGAAACATGCTTATCCTCAAGGCGTTTGTCAGTAGCCCAATACTTCCAGAAATTACTAAGAAGCAACGCGGTACCTTGTGAATTTAGTTTAAGATATGTCCATTTCAAAGACTTACTTAGGAACAAAACCACTGAAAACGCCTTTCTGAAATTCCACCACTGTATGGACAATACACTTTCACCGTGATAATGATGATGAACGCTGTCAAACCCATCAATCAGGTGAAATGTGATGTTTTGATCGCTCGCATAAATTACTCCATTCACGTGAATCCTCCAAATGTCGCTTACGATGTTACTTACAATGACGTTAGCAGCGTATAAGTTAACAACGTTTCTTGCGACAATGTCCCTATGTAGTTAATACACTCCATATAAGAATATTGTATAAAAAAAGTTAGTGGTTATTGCCATTAGCAAGAAATTTGAAAATCCCCTTAGAATGTAGAATAAATGTTAATACTTTCTCCCCACTTAGATTTGTGTTTCTCTCCAACTATGAAACCTTTTTGGAAAAATACTTGGTGGATGTATTCACCATTTCAAATGGCAATGCCTCGCCATTTTTTCATAATAATCCTTCCAACGATGTCTTTCAACACGTGCAGTTGACTAAACATAAGGTTTACTGCCAAGCTGAATTGATTACCAATCGATTTCAAAATAGAAATGCCAGATATCTAATATAACTTTGATTACGCCATTTCGGAATGCTTTAAACTTTTGAGCAATGGGGAATATTATCCTACTATTCCGTTCCACATCAAGCACTGTATGTACATGTATATGTATACTATATTGTATAGCAGTAAGATTGTGAAACTTGAAATAACCCTGACATGAAATACTTGACAAAAACGAGCATTTCACGAAATCTCTAGTTTCACACTCTCACTGTAATATACATATATATATAAGTTTGATAATCACTAGAGTACTCATCTAATTGTATTGTAGTATGATGAACTTGGCAAACGTAAGGGGATGGTATACGCACGTATTCATAGTCGTCCCTGGGGATGATTAGTGTTAGTATTTATTCATATGCAATGCTATGTAAGTTGTCATTCTATGACTATTATCTATTCTTATAATGCATAATGAATGTCGTGGTAGATTTTTGATGACAGGAAATGTTGGATGTAAATATATTTTCATACAGTCGGTTCTAGTTACTTTTGTGACAAATCATTGATTGTGAATGTGAATTGATGTAACTTCCCATATATTACATATAGAATGTTTAACCAGCTTCCTAACATATGACATTTATGTTATGATGCTAAAAATAGTTTCTTCACTAAACATAATTATACTGAATATACAGTTTAATACTAACCTGTGCAAAAGCATTGCAATTACGATGAAAATATGAACTGGTAGGAATATGGAAGAGAGGATGATTTCTACCAGTCGAAAATCCTTTTGGTCTATCACACATGTCGTTCTAAAAATATATTGAACATTGTACTGGTAAAATTATTGGATATAAGCAACATTACCTTTTATTTTAAACTCCTGAGTAAACACATTACTTTTTAATCGTCGATCGTGTAAGTTCACACCCAAGTTTTACACCCATAGACTGGGTCTTAAAACTAGCCCATCCTTTTCCTATTTGGTCGCTCCTTTAGTCCCCAATATGCAGTGGTTCCGACCAGTAAACTATAGCTATAGCGTCCATTGCTCAATAAATATAATGGGGCGTGAGGGAAGAGATATTGATATTCAGCGGAGAATAACCGGGGATGGAAGCTGGAGTTTTCCAGCACTTTTTTATTCATCGCACCGTCCGTATGGCCAATAGCTAGTTTCACGTATTTTATGATATGATATGACTCTTGAAAACTCGGTTTAAAATAGAAAATTTCGAGTTAAATTTAAACCTTTACTACCACCATTTAACGAAAGCACTTCACCGAAACTGGAAAACCTAAATCTCCAAGAAGTAGTTATTTCAAATTTCCCTCCGAACGTAACATTAGCTCTTAGATGCAGTATGCAAACAAGGTATGGTTTTTAAATTTGGCGGAACATTATCAGCCGTCGATGAATATAAAATTCACTTAAATTTGCTTAAGAAATAATCATATGGTCACCAAACATGCGCATATTGATGAAAACTGCTATTTATACTAGCATGGAATGGAAAATGTAACTTCTTAATTTTCGGAAGAGATATCTTTTTCTCGGAGTATTTCGTTGTAAAGAAACTTCTATGATTACTTTACAAAACGATATTAGTAGATAGATTTATGGGACAGTCTTTTTGCTTTTGTAATATTATTTATTTAATTAATTTAATTAATTTGACATTAGTAGCATGGGATTTGATATTAGCATGGTATTTGTGATATCACGATTATTGGTTCATCTCCCAACCTTAAAGTTTAAAGAAATATCACACATTCTTTCATTAGTTAGTCTGCCTGCCCCACTTTCAGACCGTTTTTCACAAAAGCACATCGGCGTGCATTGACTAGATCAATAAAACTATATAAAAACTCCACTTACTCGATCGGAAATGACGTAGCAGTTGAAATGTATTCATCGATTCCAGACATTTTTTTCGCTAAGGATTATTGAAGTTCCTGTAAAACTGTTGTCTTAGCTTGGACTAGTCTTGCCAGCAGAGAGTAGAATCGTCTGTATACGATAATTTAAAATGATGTAACTAATACTTAGCAATATTTAAATAATAACCCAATAGAGGTAGAAAACTATTTAGCAGAACATTAATATTAATTCATATTCTACTGAATAATAGATTGGACGCTGAAAATTCTGTCTTCATCACAATAAACATTGGATGAAACTGAAAATATTTTCCTGTTACTAAATAACATTGTGACATATAAGCAACAGTCCTCGTAAAGAACTGCACCTCGAATAGAATGTTTTGTTGGAATTGTCTTTCGTCTGGCCATTTTTTTCCAGGAGCGACATGCAACAGAAATAGAACAAATACGTGCTAGGGTTTATGTTACTGTTTATTGACACGAATATCCGCAGGATTTATTATTTCTAAAGAATGCACCCGTTATGTCCAAGCAACAATAATCCGATCCTCGTAGGATGACAAATATTTTCGTCCCAAAATAGTTGACGGAGGGTGTTCTATAATTATTGTATTCCAAACAACTTTCGCAGTGAATTGTGCATTAGGACATATTAAACCCTAAAAGCTTCCGCTTTTCTCGCTCTAGAACTGTTTTTAGGTCAAATTGCCAAATATCGATCACGCAGGTCACAAGTTTACGCTTCTGTACTATGTTCTTACCACGCTCTCTACACTGCACGTATTTTGAGGTGACATTGATTTGCATCAGTCAAACAACTTTCATTATATTTATCACCTTAATACTGACTGAGCAAGTAGTCTACTGTATGTATAAACCTACCAATACACGGTACAGGAATCTGTATCGAGAGATAAAACTATTTTAACTGTTTTGCGATTGTAATTTTTTCTATTTGTTTTAGTCTATGCTTAATAGAAATTGATATTTATTACACAAACAGACTTGCTTATATATTTAACACGAAAAACCTCGAAATGCTAAATTTCAAAATATGAAATGCCTCGAAATGTTAAATTTCAAAATATGCACCATAAATATAAATATAAGATCAATATAACATTCTTCCAGAGGACATTGCGGGTAACCTCATCAAGAGTGAGTAGTAGTTCCGGTTCCGCGAGTCAAGTGATTCGATTATTGGTCAATATACCACTTATGTTTTTATCAATGAAGAATTCCATATATTATGCAGTATGTTTACAGTACAGTAATGGTACCGTATTTTCTGGTGAATACAATATCTCTGGCCAATGGCCATCGGTGTGGTCAATATATGAGATATTATGGCACCACCCCAACAATAACAATATTGCTCAGACAACATGGAGAAATGTATAGTATTGTGAAAATTCACTTCATTAGTCATTTTATGAATTAAATTAAATTTATCATTATTATTTAAGGGTGTGCGGTTTAAATCATAGTCTCTATATATAGAGATATTATGTTTAAACCGCGTATTTATTGTTCAGTAAATGGAGTGAGATGGTTCCATCAACGACCCTCTCAATCATGACCTTTTTGTTCCTGAGAAACGGGTTCAATCGCTATGCATCATTTCACATAACGTTCATCAATATATTCGTAAGCTAACTAACCAGTATTAAATAATCTTTAAATATTTAGTGATAATAAGGTGGTTTCACGGAATTATGTCATTTTCAGTTTTAAAAATTTCACTGGTAAATTTAATATCGCTTCTGCAATGAGTTAAGCGGTAATATCTTCACTAAATGCGGTAAACAACCGAACCGAGTAACCGATTCGACATAAAGTCATGGAATTAGGAAGGGCCCTGCTCGTTCCTAGCGCCGATCTTCACAACAAATGGCTCAAATTAAATGTTGTGGTATGGCTACCAGGCTAGAGATTTAGTTTTCCTTGAACATTTTTTTTGCCTCAATAAATTACAGGAACTTGAAGACAGCGAAAGGCTGGACTCTGCTTGGAACGATTTAGTTCACTCAGGGGAAATCAGATTCGATTTGGAATCACCTAATAGAAATTTTGGACTGGATTTCAACATTGAATGGTCATGGGGTTCAGAGCCAGGTGATTTTTCCTTAAAATTACAATGCAACATCACTGATAGAAGTAATGGTATTATTCATCACTCCTTGTGCAATTCATTCTCACTCTCCTCCTGTCGACTTAACTGTTTTAAACGTTAACAATACATATCGCATGTCTTACAGACCTGTCCGAAGTCAAACTGCAATCAGAGAGACTGATCGAAAGACAAACCGCACTTTGTCAGAATGCTATTGTTACATCACCCTTTTTCACCGATATTATGCGTCGTCTCTTCGTAATGAAGAGATATTTCCTTGCTATATTGGCAAATCTTCCTGAAGATACTACTAGACATGATTGCGAAATATTGACTAGCCATGAATCTACACACAAAGTTAAGGAAAGGATAAAGAATGAGAGCAGTTCGATATCCAGGTACATAGTCAGGTTGAATGCTAACAGCTGTGTTCTCAAATAATATCAACCTCCCTATTTAAGGAAAGGACACACGTCATCTTCGCCCCAAACAACAACATTAGATAGCCTCGCACAAGTTGGAAGCAGATTAGGGCTTTCCTTTGCATTCTCATTTTTGCGACGAGCATGGAGGTCTAGCGAAGATACCGACCTATGTACTGAATTATTGCAGGTCAAACATAGCTTCATGTTCTCTGTCATTCTTTTCGATAGAACTGTGGCCCCGTCTTCAAATTATTATCAAGAATTTATTCTTTGAGAGAAAGCTATTCTACATTCATATAGTTCCACAATCTTGCATTGCGAAACGTTGATAATCAAAAACCTTTTATAATGGAAACATTGATTTGTGTAGTACAATGTGTAATCGACATACAGGTGAAACAAAGTTTGTCTGGTAAAGTAATATTATGCGGATTTTATTAGGACACACTGATGGCATTTTGTGCACTCTCTCCAGCATCTTTGTATGACCTATCAAAAGTTTCAAGCACGTGGGTTGAGGTTATCAAAAGATCAACAGAATTTCTTCAGTCTGTTGCTTGTGGGTATGTTATTAAATATAGTTTAATAATGTATCAGAGAAGCTTAACTATGTAAAATTTTGAAAATATAATCTTTTTTATCTTTTAATATAATAAAATATAATTTATTAAAATATCATATTATTTCACACAATTCTCATTATATTCCTTCAAACTATTTTGTGAAAAAATAACGCCCATCTCCTTCACTCTTCTATGTTAATTCACCTTCTACAGAGATCTTGGAAAATCTCCTGTGATGAAATCTTCCAGCACCAGTTCTGTCACGGCAACGAATCGTTCGATTCCTATCTCAGATCAGCATATTGCCTTGCATCTTCTGTTGGAGATCTCTCTGCAGAGAGGCAGGATAATTGACATGTTAAATATTGTTGGTTTGCTACTGAATCTGTGGGAAACAAGAAAACAGATGCCAGATTATTGGTAACTATGACAAAGGTTCGATTTGTATTTTATTCTCATAAAAACTCATCTCGTTCCCAGGAAAAATTTTCAGCGTACCAGTGCTCCCCTAGTTCCATTTCTGAAACGTATGGACAGTTTACGATTGGATGAGATCATACGGCTTGCTCCCAATCGACTACTTGCATCATCTTCACATTATGATTTGTTCGAAACATCTGAGGTAAGAGGGTTGATTGAGCATTTGGATATATGGAACCAAGGATGTTGGACAATCGTTGCTCAACATGTATTAATAATATTAACTAGTAAATTATATTTTCATCAATTGCTATGTATCCTTACTAGTCGTCAAATGCTCCAAGTTGCCTTGACCCGAACGATGTTCTATTAGCCCATTTGTATCTGCCTGAAAGAGAAGACGTTCTTATCGGTAATTTCTTGCTTCACTCTCCCTATATGTATTTTCGAGCAGGCAACACAAATGAACTTTGCACATTTTAGACCTCCAACAAGTTGCTGTTGTTATGATGGCTCATCTGAACAGACTAGCTAAACCCCTGTTGTCCTACTCGCCCAAAGATCAACCTGACATTTGTAAACAGCAGTTATTTGAAGCCAGTGGTAGCAGTCATTGCGATGGTCCAAATGTGAGTTCATGTAATTCAAAGCTTTATTTTATGTATATGCTTGGGTGTTTTTGTAATATTTTTAATTAACTTTTGTTATGTACAATTGTCATAATGTAAAGTTTCAGCATCCGTAAATATGAGGTGCTAAATCATGCACTTGTTTAAATTCATGGTATTTTATTCAGCTATACATTTGGAATGGTTCCAAGACTTTTGAAATCCCTCCACAAATTCAAGGTCTCGATATCCGACAAGTTCTACATGGTCTTGGTTCAGTTAGTATCCTCACCACTCACGGGAAAGTGTATTCTTTTGAATTTGATGAAGATCATTCTGCTAGAGTACCACCTTGCAGGTTAGAATACTATGCTGCAAAGTACTGTTTGATCTCTTCCACTTTAATGGTAGCATTTTTTAAGACAGTGGCCATCCTTCAATTTTTTGGTTTTCTATTCCATTCTAGCGACCTTTCTGAACTGAGCAAACAGTCGTCTGAAAAGTTCAAATTAATTGCAATGAGTCCAAAGGATCATTATTGCTTTGCCTTATCTGAATCAGGTATGCTTGTCAAAAGTGTTAGTAAAATTTCCCCGCATTTTATCGCACAATTGATATGATTATGTAGAGATTTCTGCCTAATAGATAGAATCACATCTCTACCTCACTAAACTTCCCTAATATACCTATATAAACATGATACCTTTTATTTTCATTTTGATTGGTTTAATTGATCATTTGATACAAGATATTATTTCGCTCATTTTTAGGCAAAGTTTTCGTGACCAGAAATATTAATTACTTTGGTGAGAAACTGGTTCTTGAGCCTTTCGAAAAGTATGTTGTTTGGAAGAATAGCGACAAGGTGGTTGATATATCCTGTGGATTTTGCTATGTGACTATTTTGACTGAAAAAGGTAACTGTATAGATTCTGTAAATATCCCAACTTTATTCGCTACATTTCTAACTTTGTATGAGAATTGTTTATATTAGTAACGTATTGAATTGATAGTCCTAGTAATAAGATGTTTACAGTTGTGATTTTATGTGGTCAGGAAAACTTTTCGTGTGGCATTCCAGTGATATAAATGACACCAGAGAAGATAAGGAAGAAGTCAAGCTTGACGTTCTTAAAAGAGAGCATGTTTCTCAAGTGTCCTGTAGCGATACCGATTCCCACATTCTTTTGTTGACTAAATCTGATCAAGTAAGTATTGTAGAAGTAGTAGAACGATAAGAGAATTTCATCTGAAAACTGTTAATCACACACTTCTAAATTCACAATGTTAGTGCAGTTCAGTGCAATGTTATACTTTTATCAATTTGTATCGCGAAGAAACAAGAATACTTATAAGAATGAAAAATGTCATTAGCTAGTGGAACATAAAAATTGATGAGCAGTGCCAAGACTTATCCAATTCAATCATATATTAGTCATATAGTCATACATGATGAATTTGTTGATGACAAAGAGCCCAAACTAACAAACAAACTTATAATTACTCGTCCTGACTTAACTAAGAAAAATACTTCACAAACTAGGTTTGGATTCTGCCTCTGGAAAAAAGTGAATCAGAATTCATCGAACCCGTTATCTCATCCTGTGTTCGTTGCATCAGTGAGAATTTATGTGGAAAATACATCAAGAAGGTTTATGCTGGCAACGATTTTTCTGCTCTGATAACTGAGGAAGGAAAGCTCTTTTTATGGGGTCAGCTGTTAGTTTTGAGTAGACAAATCTTGAACAGTTCCTATGTCAAAAATCCTTTTCTTCAACAGGAAGAAATGTTGGCCAGTTGATCGGAAAGCCCGGGGCAGAAATTAAGAAACCTACTCTGGTTGAAAGTATATCCAATGTGAAAGATGTCACTTCGGATAGAAACAACTTAACAGTTGTGACAGAGGAGGGAAAGGTTTGTAAAAGTGGTCTAAAAGGTCTATATACGTGTGCGTTGCAGCTCACGTAATCATTACACTGTTCCTTTGTTTTATATACAGGCGTACTTCTGTCTCCTGAAGGAGGAGAATCCACTGCTTCCTTTTCAAACGTCCAAATTCCAGCCTATCGAACATTTGCAAGGAAAATATGTATCTGGTTCGTTCAATGTTTATATACTTTCAACCCAATCTTTCTAAATACAGGATCTGGTAACTTTGTCGGTCTTCGGTGTATAGCAGCATAGATGGATAAATTTTACAATAATTATTGCTAACACTGGACATAATTTGTGGAGTTACATAAGGTTTTGATCAAATAAACTATTATCTGATTTTACTGGTGGTTTTGCTGAGAAAGTAGCTCAGGCTGTCTGAACCAAGTGTGTGTGTTGGCATACAGCATGACAATCAGTATTGTGTAATGATTTACAAGTACAGTAGAAACCGCTTAATAAATCCCCGGTATTAAGCGGTTTTTTTCTGTACTTGTTTGCGCTACCTGCCATATGTTTATTTATTATCATTAATTTTTCTTAAAGTTACTTATGAATTGTATTTCAGGTTTATTAGGGGACAATGGCTGCTTCTGTGCCTGGAATGAAAAAGCAAAACCAAGAAAAACAGGTGGTTATTCCGCCTTCCGGAATATTCCACTGATATTGGAACCAACAGAGGAATGCCTCACACAGATTGATGGTATTCTTGGGAAGGTCAGTATACATTGAATTGCAATAAATATCTCTATCCCTGCAATATAGTAATTCCTCAAAACTCATTTGTTTCCGTTAATGAAGATAATTTTGCTCTTTCGCCAACTTTCTTCTTAATTAATTTCTTTGTTTAGGTTTGCTCCAGTTTAGATACAACACGCCCACCATCGCAAGAAAAAGAATGTTTGATTGTGTCTTGTCTGAATCTGTTCCATCTTCAGCTACAGGAGACAGCTTTGCTTGCTCAAAACTCACAGAAGGATAAAAGTAATAAAGTAAGGTTCCCGTTTAGAAAGCTTATTAGTTTTAGTTAGTTTATTGACTTAATTTTATTTGTCAGCTCAAATATCTGGAATATTTAAAATGCTGAAGCTTTCAAATACAAAGAGGAAAGCCTTGCCCTAGAACTTAAGTTTATTTACTTTTATCATATTTTTCATCTTATATAATTTTTAAGAATTCTACCAATGGGTCAGAGTTACTTACCGGGAGCAAGACTTGGCCTTGCATTGGAAGACTGAGGACTAAAATAGTTACGCTCGCCAGTCACCAAGGTGTATACCGTATTGTATTGAAATCAGTTGAATAAAGTAACTTATACCAGCTACAATATCATAAATTTGACTTGAATTGCTCTGATGACCAAGCAGGTGTGACAGATTCGATTCAACAAGCTGCACAGAACTGTTTAAACGTTGGTTGGGCAATTCTATTACCAACTGTCGAGGAACGTCTGAAGACTCTTGTGAGCTTGCTCTCTTCGGATTCCGAACCCGGCTCAGATCAGACTAAGGTAATAGTGATATAATGAAACAGAATGATTGAGATTTGGTAAAAGTTCAATTACTTTGTTGAGTGAAGGTTTCAATAAACCTATTTTACCTTGCTTCTTGTAGCTGCCTGAAAATCAAAGTGATTTTATATATTTTTACCATTACATAGATGTTCCTCATTAACCTTGTTATAAGAAGCTTACTCGCCGATGACAGTATGGATTTCACCATCAACATGACTCTGAATCAAGAAGAGTGCTATTTCGATCAACGTTCTTCCGCTTCATGCGTAAGTGTGCTTGCTCATTAATTTGACAGGTTGTTGATTTGTGTAGCTGTTAATTTGAATTCTTAGATGAACGAGGACGATGCCATGGCATCTTCTACCAGTGAACCAGGCTTAATGAGAAATACTGATAACATCAATCTAATGAATCTCATTACTTTGCTGATCGCAAGTATTAGAAGGTATTATACTCATTTTATCAAATACTTACTTTTCATGAAGTTTTTCCTGGCCAGAATCGAGTGTTTAATAGATATCCCTAAAATACAGAAAAGCGTGACTTTCTGCGGCTATTTGGATGGAACATTTACATACTTAGAATCAAATAATTTAATGCTGAGATGAACATCTTCACTGCATTATTTAAATTTTAACTTTCTGGAACCCTATGTGCAAGTCGTATAAATGACATTCATTGGATATGTAGGACTATTTTTTTTTTAAATTGTATCAAAAGCACTATGTGTTTTCCTTTCAGCCACACAGTAAAAACTCTGCGACGAATATCGGATCTGTCTTCGACACGAAACATAGGGGAAAAGCGAATAAACTACATGCGATGTATTTTCAAGAAGGGAGATGAATCAAGTGCCATAGATGTAGATGAACCTGAGGTTGCTGTTACAAAAAATATGTTATTCTTGAAGTTACTTCTGAAGTTTCAATCTCTATTGGTTTCTTACTTGCTTGGATACAAAAGAGAGGTTTGTAGTATTTTATATATATCGCTCCGAAGTATTCAGTTATGACATATTGTACTCAATGTATGACAAATTGTCAGCAAGTAACAAGGGATATTTCCTTCAATCAGTCAACATTTTTATTCACCAATAATAGTTAATTGTTTTATTCTGTAATTAGTGTTTTATTGGGTGCTGCAATTTGATGAGCGCATACGCCAGTATTCTTTGTGATCACATGCAAGAACTAATGAAAGAAGCTCAACTTGTTATGGCTGCTGGAACCACCAAAGCAGTGGACTTAGAGAAAGAGGAATCTGCAGCAAGGTTTCTCGTTGTTTCTGAAGTTTTGAAATCCGATTCTGCTGTCATGCTACTTTCACCATTGGTAAGCATTGAACTGTGATGAATCTTACTCCACAATATGCATAATGTAGAATGCAAAAAAATAACCCAGCCCACCCAGCAGACATATTTTTACCAAGCCTGCCTCCGCCACCATAATTTCGTCGATGTTAAAAACTACTTTTCATGAAGCTAGTAATGATTTACTTACTTGCTTACAGATTTCATCTTTGCTTTTGATACACATTGAGCATGGCGCTCGTAACAAAGTCTTGTCAGACGATTCCTGTAATGAATCGTCAATCTTCAGCAAGCTCTCCAACCTTCTACAGATGCTTGATAAGTTCAACTGCCTGGCACCCTCTGCTTTAAAAGAAGATAGAAATGTTTTATCCTGGCTTGGAGTACATCTCAAAAATTCTTTTCAAGGTTTAAAGATAATCGATAATCTGCACAAGTATTCTAAAAATGATACAGTATACAGCAATCATTCCATTAGCTTTGTTTGCCATTTATATACTGAAATTTACCTGCCACACTCAATCCATAACTTTGTATCTCACATAGAAATGCCCGAAAGGAACAGTCCATCATTGCATATGATTCGCCTGGAAGATCTCGAAAATCACAACAAAGATGGCGGACATTGGGTGGTTGTTGATGGTAAAGTATATGATCGGAAAGAGTGTTCAGGATTTGCTGCTTCACTCCCAGACTCTGAGGAAAAAGGTGAAACTTCTCTAGTTTCTCTTCGTAAATCCAGCACTGAGGATAAATCTGATGACTTGAAAAAAGGTATGTGCTGATTTTAAGATACTTATTTTCATTCACTACATGTAAGTTTACACAATATAGATTTTCAAATACCAAACATCAAAGTAGCCTGGATTAATTTTAAAATTTCTGCGGTGAATGCAATGCTGTCGATAGTTTTTTCGAATACTTATACACATCACTCATGAAATTAATTCCATGCCTGTTTTCTAACCCAAATCTCTAATCTCCATTTTGCTCAGATGTTTTCGGAGACTATGTTGGAACGTATCTTCCGCCGGAGAAGGATATTCCCACTCCGATCTCTGAATTTGACAATTCGTCAGTTATATCTCCACTTATTGATGTCCAGAGAATGATAGCTGTGCTTCTTGCTTCACATTTATCAGAAGTTAATGTATGTACCAATGTTATTTCTGGTGGACGTTATAAAGTGTGACTTATTGAAAGAGTGAATTTATTTTTGTTTCCCTCAACTTGTATATGATAGTGCAATATACCTCACTCCACATCTTCTTACACTGCCACTTACAGTAATTATTATTCCCTTAATGCAGTGTTTTCTGAACTGTGTGCCCCCAATTTTTTATTTCAAGAAATCGTAACAATTTATTTTAGTACGGTATGTTCCAACTTGAGTTCAATAGAATAAAATCCAAAAAAAACTCTTTCATTGCCGAATTTTATTTTTAATATTAGCTTTATGTATTACTTCACTAAATTCAGCGCTTGAAAAGCCAAGGCAAGATTTCCTTGCAGTAATGTCTCTGTTAATAATGAAAATACACATATACTTTATACTTTTCAATAGAGCAACAAGGAAGACAGCCAATATACAAAAACCCCTAACGCGCAATGGTTGAACAAGAAAATACTTTCTGGACATTTAGAATCGAACAGTGAACGACTTCTCAAGAACCAACTAAGCAGTATTTCCGGTAAAGAGTCTTCAAATTTTTTGTAGAAAACAAAATAGTATCTTTTCGTAAGCAAATAATTTGATTTCTATCGGGTCATGCACAGCTGAAGCAAGTCGTGTTGTGCAAGGACTAAGTACATTGCATCCGACTACTAAAACGTTTCTTCTTTCGCTTGTGGATTGCGACGTTCAGTTTGATTCTGAAACGAAGGTATTCAATCCCAAGCACTCTGCTGACAGTTCTAAAAACTCTGCCGTTTATCTGTGGAGAAAATTGGAACAAGAATGCAAGAAGCATAATGTATTTTCACCTGTGCGCCATGCTGCAGGACATCCTCTTGAACAGGTTTGCAAATACCCTTTATTTCTTTGGTTGTATCAAAGCATTGGTTCCCAAAGCCTTCCATTTCTCTCATTTTAACATAGTTTGGTCGTTGGTACTTTGCTTGTCTTCTGAAACACCACGATATGGCCGATTCCACTTTCAATTACACTCAACACAAGCATTCCGTGAAGCATTGCCGGTTTCCTCGACCTGTCCTTGAGATTTGGAAGATTGTGATAAAAGCAAAATTTCAAATTATCCAGATGCACCAAACTACGCAAAAGCAAGTTTTTTTTAACGAAACGAAATGCGATTTATATTCAAATCTACATATTAATTACATCATGACAGCCATAGTCTAATCACTTTGTATTTTTAGATCGCATGAAGAAATCTGTGAGCCAGCAATACAACGCTTTCATTTCTTACTGACGAAGGTTGCTCAAGTACCTTCAGGTCTCCTGCATTCTTTTACCAACGATTACTTGAAGCCGGTCAGTCGCTGGAAGATGGCAGTGGAAAAAATCAAGTTGCTGAAAGCGAAAGGTAAAGTTTCAAAGGAAGAGCAAGTTTCTTTAGAAATCAAAGACGATCATGCTGAAGGGGATGCCGATAAAGATGAAGATTACAAGGAAACTAGTGGGGATGCGGACTCGGCCAATGTACACAATGCATTACTGGATGAAGGAGCAAAGATACATAAAGATGTCAAGGTTTTTTATGTCATTCAAAATTAAAGTTGCATGATATAAAATTTAAAATATTTCAGATATGATTTATGAACTGTTAATGAATAATTAAAATATTCTGAAATAGTTAACCAGTAATAACAATAACATTGCTCGTCTTCATTTAAATCTATATATGTAAAGTTGCATGTATGTATGTCTGCAACTGTGATACGGAATAGATTCAGTCATGGAAGAATATCCAATCAAAATTATTCAATTATAGCGCATTTTTATCTCAATAAATAAATAGTATTCGGAATTCTTAACTATAGAATTAGATGGAACCTAATAAGATAACTATTTTACATTGTCCATCTCTTTGTAAACCAAGTATTTCGATGAAAGTTTTTTAATCTTACTAAAATGATTATTCTGTCCAGAATCAAGCACGAAAAAAAGTCATCGGGAAAGGTAGTTATTCGTCATTGAACCAGGCCGACCTAAAACCCAACCTGCTGTGGGACCTGTTGTTCAACGTGGCATCTTCAAAAGAGAAACTGGCCAGATTATCCCAACGCATGAACGGTACCGGTCCAATCAATAAAAAACTAACGGATCAAATATTGTCCTTTGCTCTCGATGATGGTAAATCTTCTTCTCTTCAAGCTACTTCAGTTGAAGAGGGGTTATTACTTCTGTTTGATTGTTTAGATGTCAGCATTGACCAAATCCATTTTATGATGACGGAAGAGGTGAACCATGCAGTAACTGGCATTAAAATGACACAAGTCGCTCTCAAACACTTCATGCAAGATTATAACATGCCTTCCACCATTCACTGTTTGCAAGTTGGTTGGGTCAATCCTCTCGCACAGTTCAAACTCCAGTTGAGCGGTAGTGAGAAAAATTGCTCGATGCAGGTAATCATTTCAAATTTCGAAACAAAACAGTATCCAAGAGCATAGCTGGGGCATATTCAACTAGGATATTTTTTTGAGAAACTTGATATTAGTAATTAAAGTATTTCAAGAAAGAAGACGACTAAGGTTGTTTGGTTGTAACACACGATTATTGAACTGATTCCACTGAATAATTTTAATTTGATCTTTCATATCTCACAAACTTGCATGTTGAGTTTTCCGCTGTCGCATTATAGTAAACGCATTTCATAAGAAATTTTTCTTGAATTAAATCCTGTTTCAGACTTACAGACTGAAAATTAGTTCCAGAAGAAAACTCAAATTGTTCTAAACAACACACAATATGTTTACTTAAGAACCAGAACCAGTACTCAGTACTACCTTTTTCTAATTCAACAGATTATTTAATATTCAATTCAGAATCAGAGCTCGAATCAAAACGAAGATAATTCAAAGACAGACAATACAGTTACTCAAACGGATGATACTATCTCAATCCCCAAGCCAGAAAAGTCGCCCGTGAATAAAATGGCCGATAATTCATCGTTTCATTTTGGTCCTTATTTATTATTCCATGCTCAAGTGACTTCTAGAAGCTTAGCTCAATGGTCCCTCGGTAAGTGTACTGCTAATAATGTTTACCTTATTCTCATGAATGTATATTTATATATGACAATATAGCACCTTATATATATATGGTAGAACTAAAACAAAGTGCAATTCTAGATTCGATATCATACACCATAAAAAAACATTTTTCTTGTTTGTTTTGCTCTATAACAACATGCTTTTGATGGAGGGTATTTTATAACCAAAGAATAAATATTGTCTTGAAATGATCACATTAAATCGGCATCGTGTTATGCAGTCATACCTCAAATTCTTTAATACCTTAACGAGAGTTATATTCTTCCACGTGTTGTTCACGCCTAATGTGTTATTAAGTGTTTTTCGTCATACTTAACGCATTTATAAGGCATTAGCTCCGGCTAACGTCAAAAATCGACTTACGTCCCGGCCTCTGGAGCCGATTAATGACATAACCTGGGGAGTTACTGTATATGACATTTGAAACACCAGGTTGCAATTCTTTTAGATTGTGTTCGTGATACTGTGCTTGCGATTTGTCCTAATGATATGCAGCAGGATCTTGATGAAGAGGAGCAAGCAATACCTGTGAGCAACAAAATTAAAACTGTAGGAGACAAATTACTCTCCCTTATTTGCAATAGCAGGTTAGATATTGTCATATGCAAGTCTTTGAATCAACAGCTTTTTCGTGATAGATATATGAGTGAAAAATATTTTGTCATCTATTACTATTTTGTTATTTTTCAACAGGAAACTCTTACTCGCTATTCATATGGTCATTTCTGCTCATGGAACTAACAACCATCCACAGGCAATAATGTGTGGTGCTCAAGCTTTGCTTGATAAAATAATGTCGCTGATGGTTGCGCACAATATGAATGAGGATCTCCCTACAATTGCAATGACAGCCAAGAATGAAATAAAGAGATCGTCGTATGGTCAGTAAAAAAGGAAGTTCTATTCTTGATCGGAAAGTCATTCACTAATAACCATTCCTATTTCTATAAAGCAGGAAAAAGTGAAAGCATAGCAGCCGCTATAATCAAAGGTTCGTGTGAAAAGAAAACTGAAAGGGATACTCCGGAAAGGTATAAAATAAAACTATGATATGAAATAGTAGGTGTTGGATTTTTTCTGCAAGTATTATATTAAATTTTTCAGTGGACCGGAGCTAGTCAAATTAATGAAGATTGGAACGAAAGTTGTCCGCGGCAGAGACTGGAAATGGCAAGACCAAGACGGCAGCCCACCGGGAGAGGGTACCGTGATTGGAGCGGCGGAAGATGGCTGGATTAGAATCAGATGGTCCACTGCAACACAAGTCAACTCTTATAGGTTTCCATTGCCATTCTAATCTTTCCTTCAGTTAATCTCGCTGAATACTGATGGAAATTGAGTTTTAAGCTTCAATCCTTACTATTGCAGAATGGGCAAAGAAGGAAAATATGACTTGAAGCTAGCATATCCTCCAGACATCACAGACACGGTGGAAGCAGACGCATCAATCACTAGTGAATATTCCGTATTATCAAACATGACGAGTGAAGACATCAACTGGAATGCAATTGTTCATCCCTTTCAATGTCTGAAAAAAGCTTGTGCATGGACCTTGCAGGTATGAGAGATAAGAAAATTGAAGAGATGTGAACTATGAGTTTTGAAGTATGCATAAAGTTGATTTTATATCGACTACATATTATATCAACTATACTACTCTGTGCATTTTATCCACAGATTCTGAGCATGGAATCAGGTCAGAGTGATGCAAACCATTTGGTTATGAGGCTGATTTCCAAAAGACTTTCTGGTACAATTGAAGAGCAACGTGCTAGTCAAGTAAGAGTTTTATATAAGGAAAACTTCTGTAATGTTTTCAATACATTTTATGTCACCGATTTTTTCAGAATACCAAGGATTGGTTATCGCTCGGATTTGTCCGTGGACTGGCTTCTAACCCCCTCGTGTCATTGCACTTTGCTACAGATCGTTGGTTTCGACTCTTCACAGGTAATACATCACAGTTGTAGTCTGTAGGCCGTCTTTGTGTGTTTACATTCTAACAACAGAACAGGAAGTGGTAAGGTTACATTTTGAATATAATTGATGAGAATTATATGTAAAGTGCAAAACAGTTCACGAAGATCTACCGATTACTCAACAGAGGATGTAAATTACCAGAGGTTCGAGATTATATCGATAAAATCGTAATTTGATTTTGAAAATGAGTTGGATGTCGCATATTTAATGGTAATGGAGATATGGTGAAACATTATTATTGTAATTTTTGCCCAGTCCAAGTAATAAAATTGAGTGAAGTTCAAAGTTCAAAGTTCAAATTGCAATTTAATTAAACAGGTAAGTTGCATGAAGCCACTTTCTGTATATATGGTAAATCAGAATGATAGTGATAAATTTCAATATACTTCAGGGATATGTTTTTGCTTTTCAGAAATCATAGGTACGAACTATGACGAAATATGTAAAAATCCATTGGACAAGCAAATTCAAGCTATCAGACTCTTGTCTACTGTACTGACTCGCTGCTCCATCGATAGCCTTGGTTCTTCTGTTCGTCATCGCTGTGTTGTACATCAACTTTTCAGCATTCTTGGATCGTTGAATACCTGCTTGTCCGAAGGTGGAGAAAATGAAGTCTTTGATAATGGTATGAATGAAATATAACCTTGATACACTGAAAACCAAGTTTTTTATTCTGTGACATGCAGTCAACTGTTTTGTATATGTGGTAAATGGGAATCTTTTATTTTAGAGTCCAGAATGAGAAATCAACATCTTCCTGGAATCTCATTGTCGTCTGATCATGCATCAACTGTAGCCGAAGAACTTATATCGCTGTTGAGGTACAAGTTCATTATTTGTTTGATCAAAAGTAAATTGTTGTAAAAATTGTAAAACAGATACTACAGTAAACCCTTGATAGGTCGGTATTTGAAAATCCGTAATTCGCTTCAAAAAGGAAGGCTGGCCCGTACTTGCTAGTACTGTACAGTACAACACTGATGTTACTTGGTGTAAAAGTGCTGGTAAAACCCCTGCATTGCATCTTTTAATTACTGTGTGTTATCTGTAAGATGTACAATTACATAACTTGTAAGGCCTGTACCCCAAAGCATTATGACTTCTGTTGTATTTAAGTTGTTAGATAAGATAACGATAAAAAAAATTATAATCTGTTATTATCAGTTACATTTGTTCCTGTTATATAGGCATCTTCATTATTGCTCTCTTTGGAAGGAAGAAATAAATACATTCATTATCGAGAAGTTGCAGGACATTCTTACCTATCTTGAAAGTGATGAAGGAGGTGAGTTTCAATTTCAACTCATGTGCATTGAAGCTCCTCTGAAGGATAAAAGATCATTGTCATATTGTGATCAAGCTCTAAAAACTGCCTACTGTCAGCTGTTTTAGCACAACATTTCTCTCATTCTTTCAGAGAAGGCAGTCAATACTATCTATTAAAAGCAAATTTGATTTCAAGTTTTTTTCTCAGAATGTAACACTTGTAAGATTTCCAACTTTATGTTTTTCATTGAAATTCATTTTTGCTGCATTCTTAGAAAAAGATCTTGAGCAGTTGCGCTCGGCAATTGCAGTCTTAGCTGTGATGTCAGGAACAGACAAACGTTTCCGTGTTGGTGGAGTTGTATCTCATAAAGTTTACGGATTGGGAACGATAATAAGTATCCATGCTAACGGTGAAATTGTAGTATACTACAAGTGAGTTCAATTCCATTTTTTTTATTCGCATTAACTAGCATAGACATGCAGCTCTCCAGCTATCTGACTTTGACATTGTGAGCGCCTAATTTCAGTAGAAGCGTTACTTGCAAGCTATTTAAAATAAACAAAGGGTCCTTGGTAGTAACCGTGACTCTTATAAATTGTTTCAAGAACGCCAAAATTGCTAGTGGAATCAGAATTTCACATGTCTGTATATATCCCAATTAAGATATAGCTCTATTATATACAGGATACCTGTTTTATTTCTCATGGAAATTTGTATTTGTAACTGCATTGACAGGGCCACACAAAGTGTCAGGTCGTGCTCTTACAAGGTTTTGAAGAACGATGAACAAACGAATGGAGCAACTGCATTCGATACTGGAAATTTGTCCTGGTCACCCGAATTGGTCGACATAGGCCGCCATCTTCTGAAAATTGCTTTGAATCCGTTGCACAAACCGGCAGTCGAAGAACTTAAAAATGAGCCGAAGTATGTTGGTGGAACCAAGAGAAAATCTAGAAATATTCCAACATACACTGCTGAAGATGACGACCTAGTTATGGTAATTTATTACAATTAATGTATGTTTCTTCTTGAATATGGAGCTTAGGTCTGATATGGTCATTGAATGAAATCATTTGCAAGTATCCTACACTAAGGTATATTATTTGAATTGATATTGTATACATTTTTTTGACTGGATACTGCTTTTTAGGATAACGTTGAAATTCTGAGATTGAATTTACGTGTTCTCCTCCTGCGTGCACTTCCCAATCTCTTGCGCGACCAGAACGTGCTTCGGAATGCCGTCATGTTCCATGTTCCAGATTTTCACAGGAATCTGTTGAGCCCTTCAATAACCTCCAAAAATAATGGATTTGAGCCAAATGAAAGCATGATGACAAAATCTCTGTCATGTTCTGCACTGTCTTCACAATCTTCTGATATAAGTTTCGAAGGTTTGAGGAAATTGCATTCTGAGAGCGACATGGCTTCTATGGATGCGATTCTGATATCAGAATCTCATGATGAACATGTTCCCCGTAAAATTGAATCATCTGAAGCTTCTACTTCTACCAACACGAAACAGAATACTGTGGATGAACCAACTACCGATGCTTCTCTAGATATAACAACAGCTACAGAGATGACAGAAGAATACAACAGTGAGAATGATAACTCAGTTATGAGTATCAGTCAGCTTGACATTTCAACAGAGTCACCAAATGCCTCCAGCAATCGCACAGTCAATGTAAGTTCCTCATGTCTTACACTTAGTATAATACGTATCAGTCTACTCAAGAACTAGAGTACCTACTATCCTAGGTGAGGTATCTGTGGCTCCAAAATCAAAAAATGTTCCACCAGGACAACATAATTGCTATGACCTCTCAATTATGATAACAATGATTCCATTGTTTTTCAATTCCAGGCTTTAATGCAGAACTTGCTGAGTTTATCGGTTACGCCTTCTTGTCTGAAACCTGTGTTCACCATCGAAGACATAGAAGATGCTGTCACTTCTCTGTTACTATTTCTCAACTCGTCAGATAATCAACAAAAAAGCACTATTGATTTTTTGCATTCGGTTGGCATCACCACCTGCAACCTGCTTTCTACCACATCAGACAAATCAGCAGATGACACATGTTCTGGTAAAACTAAAGATAAGTTATCCAGGTGAGACACTTCTTTCCAGATTCGTGTTTTTGAATAGTTAGGATATAAAGATTATAATTATGCTAATCTAGTATGTGAACATAATACATATAATAATTATAATGCATGGGATTTTAGCATGTTTTTTTGGACGTCAGTATTGATGTAACGAATGCTTTAACGCTTGCGAAATTAAATTTCAATGTGGTATACTCTTAGTCTATATTCCATTTAATGGAATGTGGAACTTGGGATTTATTAAAGTTCATTTCAATTTAAGTTTTATGTAATTTAAAATCCTCATCTCAGTAAAACTGTTCATGTAGAGTCGCATCTTTTTTTTTAGGAATTCAATTTGAATTTGTAACATGGTATGAGAAAGTGTTTTCAAGAAGATTACATGTTTATGTTGTACATTCTATCTCGAATACATTTTTCGGTGCTATATTGCACTCTCAATATCATGGTATATTCAAAACTTAATATAAGTTTATAATAATAATGCACATTTTTTATTACAGAAGAACTAGCCGATCTCGTACGGAGCGTCGTGATAGACACGTAGAGCAAATAAGAGCTAATGAAGTAAGCAGTAATGGGTAATTGTCCTCACAGTAAATGAAATTTGAATAACAATATAAAAATCTATTTTATGTTATGTTACAGAATGCCCATAGCGAATCCATGAGACTTGCACATTTGCAGACGTCAATAAGACGTAGAATCACCAGAAACAGAGCTGAAAACTCGACTCGACCGATGTAATGTTGAATAAAATTTGTGTAGTTAATATTGCAATAAACGAAATATTGTTGTTAGAAACAACAATCTCAATGCAATTTTATAAATAAATAGAGCTCCAAGATGGTCTCTCTTCTCTTCAAAACCGAAGTTTAAACCAAAAACCACACAGCAATCTCAGGAGCTGGTTCCCACCAACTGCATGACGAGACTGAAGGACATGGGATTTCAAGAAAGTCATATAGTAATGGCGTATGCTCAACTTACAAAAGTTCCTGCTCTTCCGATCATCAGTGAGTATTGTTCAGTTTTTCACATATTCTTATGAGAGCTGTTCCAGTAAACGTGGACAGTTACAAGGCCTGTATAAAAAATTATAAAAATCATGTACCCTGTCTAAAATTTATATGAAGCTACATTCTATACATGAAGCAATGTTGAGATAGGTGTCAAGGTTTTATAGTGAGTGCTTGAAAGCAATGAATTCTGATAGCATTAGGTGACTGATTATGCTACCTACAATTATGTTAAGCTGATCGCCTTCATTAAAATATAGGAGGTAGCCCAACAAGAGATCTGCGAGGTGTTCCGAGCTTAGAGCTGGTTGTGTCCTGGCTACTTGAACATCCAGAGGAGTCAGCAGAGGATGGTTCTATTTCAAGTGGTAAGTACAATACAAAAATCTTTGATTTAAACTCATTGCATTGCTTGCTTAAGAAATATATTATACTGTAATCTCAGTGATAGGTTTTATTGTACTTTCTATACTTATTTAAAAAAAAAAAACTTCTTTCCACTTTCAGATGATGAATTTATGGATAATCAACGAACCTCTGATGTAGATGAAGATGGGTTCAGCTTATTGGATTTGGATGATGATTCAGACGGATGCGTTCCTCAGGAAATTCTGATAACCGATAACTTTGAAGATTCCTCTTCAGATAGTTCATCCTCTTTTATCTCGCAATCTCGCAGCTACGATGAGTCCTGTGCTGATCCTGATCGTCTGATTCGAAGGTTTTTTATGAAAATGACTTGATGAGATGTAGTTACCGTATTTCGATGGTTCTTACTCACAACTTTGTTATCCAATTTAAAATTTGGAGGTAATTTATTGGAGTTAAAGTTAAATACCATTCTGGAGTCATAGCATGAAATATTATAATATACTCTAAGTTGTTTTTTCCACACCACTGTTAATAACGGCTCATCAATATGTCCATGGGAGGTTGTTAACTACTGCTATATCAGGTTAATTGTGAATTACATTACCCTACATTAAACTATATAATAATTTAGTTCTTCGCTGATGTCAACGGAATCATCTCGAAGACTGTCTTACCAAACTCCACAGGAGTTTCCGAGCACCGACGAATATGCCAAATATGTCAGAGAGCATATAAAGGTGAGGGCGTGAATCCGCTTATCCTTGTATTAGAAAGTTGTTCAATCCCCCGAAAGATGTTTATTTTTTATTTTGAATGATAGATCAATAATATATTTATGATTCTCATTATATCTTATGATTTTGTAGATTGGTATGACAGTAAAATGCTGCAGAACATACGAGGATGTAAAGGAAGGGTATATTGGACGTGTAGTGAAGTTAGATCATGATGGTCTTCATGATCTCAATGTGCATGCACATTGGGTTGAAAAAAATGGTACTTATTGGGTAAGATTTTAGTAAGAAATTTTGCATCCATAATTAAAAGAATTATTGACCTATGACATTACATGTTCTGATGTTTTTAGGTTCGGTATATTCACGTTCAGCTTCTATCAGATCACCCGCAGCTGATACCTTCACGATTATCTGAAGAAACTGGTATACCTATTAAAGTTGGAGATGAGGTTGGTGAACACCTGATTTAATTATGAGTTACTTTTAGTTGTTACCTTGTCTCTTTCTCACTTGCATATTAAAGTATATCATAGGTCTGAAACATAGGCCCTAGAAGCTTTTGAGTGGACTATATGTTGAAAATGAAAAAATAAGTACCGCAAAGGCTTCATATGTAGGTCACATACTTTTGTAAACCAAAAAATACAATACTTTTTTTTATAAAAACTGGTCAATCTAAAATTATATATATATATATATAACCGATATATAATCCAGATTCAATACCCACTGCAAACTTCCAGAATTCCCAATCTATGATTTGTGATTGGAGTACTGTTTGCTAAGCTTAATCACAATCTACCTTCCCAGGTTCAAGTTAAGCCATCTGTTGCTTCACCACGCTACAAGTGGGGGCTTGTGACCCATGACAGCAAAGGTCATGTTATCCAAATAAAGAGGAACGAAGTTACTGTAAATTTCCCAGAACAGGGATCGTGGACAGGCCTGTTATCCGAAATGCAAAAAGTTCCCAAGCCTCACCCGAACACTACTTGTGGCCAATGCCATGTATGTCTGTTTCTTTTCTGCCTGTTCCATAATAGTTTGTAATATACTTCATTCAAATTAAAATATGTTTTTGAATGCATAAAACAGACCTCGCCAATACTAGGACCGAGGTACAAATGCAGCGTGTGTCACGACTACGACATGTGCGGGAAATGCTACGGCTCTTTCCGCCATGCCACCCCTCGGCATATTTTTTATCTCATGGAAAAGCCCAACGACGAGCCGTTTCGAACCAAGCCAAGCTGTCCTTTATTGCATTCAAATCCCAGGTACTTTACAATCGCTTTTAGAAAATCTTTGTTTGCTTTGTTTATAGTGCATGGTCTATCTAGTCTCCTTATCCAGGAATATTGACAATGCTATAAACCCAACATCTTATAAGAGGTTAGTTTCGAATGAGCACTTTAGAGTTCTGTAAAGAGTCTATTTAGAATTTTTCACCTCAGTTTGAGAACGTACTTCAATGCGTTTCATTTGGGTGTTCAAATGTGTTCAAATCAAAGCAAGAACATAAAGCCATGAAAAGTTTCCCTATCGGGGTAGTTGTAGTGCATAATTCAAGCTCCGGATTCTCTTCTATATAGAGAGGAAATAATCTCACTTGAGGGTTTTATTTCGTATCATATCATGGAGTAGTTTTATGACAACGCTTCATCATGGTTGCTTACGATACATCCAACTCTTCATCTTGATTTTTTTGTAGCACTTCTGCTGGACCCTCACAAGCTGTTTTACCTGAGCAACACAGTAAGTGTCTACCTTTTCAGTAATAATATCATTCATAATTAACTTAGAATCAATCTAGTGTATGAAATTCATGTTGGTATTTTTCACTGACATTCCCGTATTTCTTTTCATGTTCAGGGCTTGAAATCAATGATAATGATAATGATAAAAAACAAGAGAGGAAAGCTGCATTAACAATAGACTGGGGCGCACTAGTCAAGGAAATGGAGGCTTCGTCAGGCACCAATTTACTGCATTGTCTACTCGATGGGAGCGATGAGACTTACTGGAAATCGAGTGGAGGCGTGGGAGAACATCATAAGCTTATTCTCCACATGAAACCGAGATCTGTAATCACAAGTTTGATTATGCAGGTATGTGAATTTATTTTGGGGGTTTTACTCGGACTTCTGTAATAAGTTTTAGATGAGCCCAAAAAACCTCTCATATATACGTTCTTCTACTCGTAAAATTACCATGGATGGAACATACGGCGTTAAATAACTTGAACATAACCAAACTAAGTGTTGGGAATCTTTTTTGCATAAATATTTTTAATTGTCAAAGGTTGATCCCAATGACAGCAGCTACATGCCAAGCGTTGTCACCATCACATTGGGAGGTTCTTCCAGCGACTGTGAACCGAAAGATAAACGCCGAACGATCCGCATTCAGCCCACTGCTAAACATGTGCTGCTTCTGAGAGATCTAGATAAGCATTATAGCAAAATTCAAATCAATATTAAGCAATGCAGAAGCTTTGGCATTGACTGTAAAGTAAGTCTTCGCTCTGAGTTGCTGTGATAAACTGCGTTGATTGAATGGTCAATTTGAGTAGGGAATATTGCTTATAATATAGTGATTTAGATAAAAAAGTGCGACCTAAATGAAGTCTAAGTCTAAGTCTAAGTCCAAAGACAAATTTCACCTAACATTATATTTAGTACATTATATATTTCTAGTTATGGAGATTTATATATTTCAAGCAGAGCAATAATCTTACTACAAATAGTAATACAAGAAAAGAAAAATGAGTGAGAACAGAAGTTGTTAACTGTACTGAAAATGAAATTTTATATCCCAATTTTTTATAATCATTGAAATCGATTTACAGATTCACAGCCTGTTTATTCAAGGCTATTTGGAAGACATTCCCTCTAATGTCAAGCAGGGACTTCTAAGCAGGAATGTCGGCAGTTTATCCACCAACGGAACAAATTTCAAGAAAATTCAAGAGTTATATCTTGCTTCAGATGCTGAGGATGATAATGATGCTGGATGTAGAATGATGAAACAAAGCAAGGTATGAATTACTTCTTATCTTATGTAGATAGTTTAAAAGGTATTATGAAACAATCTAACTTTAGCTAACTTTGTCTTGAATAAAAAAAAAACTATCTTTTTATTGCCTGATATATGGCAATGGTCTAATGTCTTATGATTTTGTAAAGTTGGTTCCACAAAGCCAACTTTACATGTTACTATTATCATTCCTAATGTCAGATATTCATTCCAGCTTGTGATATGTGTCGCTTTATCATGGCAGATCACCATTACTAATTAATTTATCTATTTTTCCTGTAGCTTGAACCAAGAAGAAAAAAGTGTCGTCAGAAGACCTCACGGATGATCACCCATGTGTACGTATGGGGACTGAACGATAAGGACCAACTCGGTGGCCCGAAAGGATCAAAAATCAAGACGCCATTCTACTTCCAGCCTTTGTCTAAGTTGAGAGTTGCACAAGTCGCAGGCGGTTCAAAAAGTCTTTTCATTGTTACTCAGGAGGGCCAGGTAAACGAATCACTATATCATCGTTATATTTGAAACAGACTGAAATGTTCTCTTTTAATAACCAGCTAGTAGAGACCTCGTAAATGTGGCTATGTTTGTGTTATTTAGATTAGATACATTGCAAGCTTCAATAAATATATATGTCACTTGCAGGTGTACGCATGCGGCGAATTCACTAGTGGAAGACTTGGTCTTGGCAATGTTACTTCCAACATCTCCTCACCATTACCTCTGAACACTTTGTGCCCCTTTTTTGTGAAGAAGGTTGCAGTACATTCAGGTGGAACAATATTTTTCCATTGCATGGATTTATTGAGGTTCTCGCTTGTCATATTGTTTTCATTTTCATGAAATTATATCAGGTGGTAGACATGCGATGGCTCTTACCTCTACCGGGATTGTGCTATCATGGGGTGACGGCGACGATGGTAAACTTGGACATTCAAGCAGAGCAGACTGCCATTATCCTAGAATTATTGAAGTGAGTTTAAAATTTGATCAATGCAGGCACGGAATTCAAAATTGTTCAACCTAAAACTTTCTTTTCTGAACTTGAATTTTAATTTCTACAGACATTGAAAGATAAATTTATTGTGGAGATTGCGTGCGGGAGTTCTCATAGCGCTGCGGTTACCGATGCAGGCCAACTCTACACATGGGGTCAGGGAAACTATGGAAGATTGGGCCATGGCGATACAAATACGCAATTGAAGCCCAAGCCTGTAAGTTCTGCAAATTTTACAATCGCTATCAATCAAAGATGTGAGCTAAATTCTTTCATTCCTTCTTCAGGTTGTTGCCTTAAAAGATGTGCATGTTATCAAAGTTGCCTGTGGCAGCAGAGATGCCCAAACGCTCTGTTTGACGAAGGGTGAACAAGTATATTCATGGGGCGATGGGGATTTCGGGAAACTCGGTCGAGGTGGCAGCGACGCATGTACTTTACCATGCGTCATAGAAAAGTTGAATGGCAAGAAAATTATACAGATTGGTAAAGAAATTTTCTATCAAGATCTGTAATCCTATTTTATTCCGTTTCATCATCATTTTATATTATTCGATCTTCAGAATGTGGTGCCCAGTTTTCGTTGGCTTTGAGCAGAACAGGAAAGATGTGGACTTGGGGCAAAGGTGACTATTTCAGGCTTGGTCATGGTCACGACCAACACTTGAGACGCCCGCAGTGCATAGATCTCCACGGGAAAAAAATCGTCAATGTCGCAGTTGGAGCTCTTCACTGCTTGGCTGTAACTGAAAATGGAGAAGTTAGTGAATGTTGTTTTCATATGCATAGACTTGTGGTTCGCCTGCTTTGAAATGTGAATTTTTTTTTCAGGTTTATTCCTGGGGTGACAATGACCACGGTCAGCAAGGTAATGGAACCACAACCGTCAATCGTAAACCGGCGCTTGTACAGGGACTCAGTGGTGTAAAGATCAGTAATGTTGCTTGTGGATCAAGTCACAGGTATTGATTTTTAATTGTTGATAGAGTGACAAGTAGGGTAACATTTGGCCTGTATATATTGATCATAATATTATGAGATTTATTGCCATTTCTTAGTATCGCATGGTCAGTATCTGAAGAACACGATACAGAGAACTTCGAACCGATGAGATTCTCAGCTGCTAGAGACAACCTGGGTTCATCATATGTTCCAAGGGGTTTGCAAGATCTGAACAATGAAAGAGAAGATGGTAATTTGTCATCATGATTCTTCACTATAATTCTGATCAATAAACTGAACTTTAGAATTGACAATATGAATATATTGTGGCAATGGCTGGTTTATGATAGTCAAAAATGTTTAAGAAAAATTGTGTTATGATAACAAGTACACATACAGAAATTAGATCTGTAATATATAGATAAATAAATGTATTTCTTCAGACAAAGGCTATTACAAAACTAGCGAGAAACCTGAAATCAGTCAAGTGCCTTCCAGTAGCAAACTTTGTCTTGCCAATATCGTTCTCTCCATCGATTCTACACAAGGCAAGAGAGCGGCATTGCAGCATCTTTTGAAATCGCTTCAGGTAGTAACTTCATTATCATCTGACATTTTCATTTAAACTTTATGTAGCATGCAACTTCATAGTTTCATGGCAAAGTGTACATTATCAAGTCTTCTTAGAATTTCCCACAATGCAATTGCTTTGGAGAAGTCCATGAAAAATTGGTTCCTCTTTTAACCTGGGCTTCCCAGTCCTCAGTTGTTCATCGACTACAATCTTTGAAAATAATAACTGAAATCTATATATAGGTCAGTGTTTTCTAAACAGCCCTCGGCAGGTATGGCACAAATTAAGGCTAGCATTTTTATTAGTTACAACTCGATTATAAAAGCGGATGTCCCGCATCAAAAAATCACTTTGCACTCTATGCTTGTACTGTGGCCCAATAAAGTGAAACTCTGACTAATAGCGAACCGTGTCTTTTTGTCAGATCCACTTCGCTCGCAATGTAGCATGTCACCTCTTGATGCCGAAAAAGATACTGGAGGAGTGCAAACCTGTCAATTCGACCGCATCTTGCTGTCAGTCTGAACCAATTGAAAAGGAAGAGCTCAATCCTGATTCACCACACAGTGCCAGAGTGATATCATCCTCTGCAGATGTGACAGCGGTCATGAAGGAAGATGCAGTCAGTAATGCTGAACAAGCACTGGAAGAGTCTGATCTCACATTCGATGATAATCAGGATGACCCTACTCCAGCTATAGAGGATGAATTACCAAGTACGAGTCAGAACCAGGCATGCGTAACTTCATCGATACACAGTCTCCACGCACCATCAGATCACGCGATGGCTTCTCTGATTGCGGAGACGATAACGACAGCTGATGAAATTGCGTTACCTACCCCCAAGAAAGAAGATGAAGCTGATGACAATAGAGAATCCCTGAAAAATTCTGAGCAATTTCCTTTGATTTCTGATTCAAACCTGTATTCTACTCTTGGAATTGAAGATACAAAGCATCTAACAGGTTCAATAAATTCTTACACCCAGTGGAGTCAAAACTATTGCCTAAAAGATTCCAAAGTTTCATATTTGTATTTCCGTTTTCAGAACTGATGAAATTAGGTGTTGCTGGGAGACTTCTAAATAAAAATCACTCTGCAATTTCCTTAACATTGCAACGCCTGAAACAAGTTCATCCGGAGGTATATGATATATATATATATATATATATCAGTAAATTCTGTTTTGTCAAGGAAGATTGGTTTTCTATGATTTCGCATTCCACTATTCTTTCTATAACTAAGCATATATGATTTGCCAGATCTGCAAAATAGTTTTGAAGCAATGTGTTAGTGAGTTGGAAGAAATCACGTACGAAGCCGACCTAAAAAGTTATGAGATGAAACCGATCATGCAAGAAAGTATTCACCCATATACCGATGACAGTAATCTCAGTGACACTGTGAAAATTGAAGGTTATCTATCTAATCACATCTTGTATTATTATCTGCGAAGTTGAAGGTTTCTTCATGTCTGATATGAGTCAATATCCACAATGTACTTGCAGGAGCTAAGAGTCTACGGATCCAGTTTGATCGTCAGTGTTCTACTGAGAGCAGACACGATGTATTAACAATTTATGACAAAGATAAAAGAAATATTATTACACAGCGATCAGGTAAAGTAGTAGCACAATACAGATTTATTGTTCCCCTTCTTGTTTGAATAGATAATAATTTGATAGAAAAAAAACAAAGAAAAAATTCCTAAATCTTGGAGATAATTTTAATTGATGGTAAATTTGATTAATCAAGCAAAATTTATATATAATAATATAATTTAAAAAATAGTGACGGCACTGCATGGGTCACGCTAAAAAAAATTATACTTAACTTGAATCAGTGCATCACTTGTACGTGTAGTAGTCACTTGCCTATATTGAGTTTTTACTTTACGTTCAGGGAGAGATCAGACAGACTGGTCAGCAGATGTTTTTGTTCCCGGTGATGAAATAATCTGGACTTNATACAGATTTATTGTTCCCCTTCTTGTTTGAATAGATAATTATAGAAAATTATACTTAACTTGAATCAGTGCATCACTTGTACGTGTAGTAGCCACTTGCCTATATTGAGTTTTTACTTCACGTTCAGGGAGAGATCAGACAGACTGGTCAGCTGATGTTTTTGTTCCCGGTGATGAAATAATCTGGACTTTCAGAAGTGATAGTTCTGTCAATGGGTTTGTTTTCATTTTTTATTTCTTTTAAATTTATTTCGCTTTATCTTTAATCCTCATAATTTTTCTAATTGCTGAACCCTTTTTTTCTCTTTTAAATCTTTCTGTTTCTTTATATGTATCAGATGGGGCTGGAAATTCACAGTTTATCCAGAGGCCTGTTTCGGCGACGTAAGCATAGATAGTCTGCTTATGAGAAGCGACAGTCACGTTCTGTACAAGCCAATGTTTTTATTCTTTTCCAAACTGTTGGAAGTCATTTTTCCTGTAAGAACAGTTTCTTCCCAGTCTGTCTCCAGGAGGTTACTTCATGATAGTCTAATACCTGACAAAAGTCATCTGCTTCATCGTCTAGTGTCTGCTCTAACATTGTGTTTGAGAATTAGCTTGTTTGGTGAGAATTTGTCTTTGTTATTTTGTTGTGACCATGTGAATGTGTGACATATTTGACATAGTTTTTTTCTATGGAAGATTCCAAGCAACGCATGTGGGCCATACAGCAGCTGCGATGGGTTTATCGATGTATCAAAGAAGATCTTTCAAAGCAAGACACGGTCTCAGCAACATCCGATTCTCATTACGTCACTAGGGAAATTTTTGAACTTGCAATAAAAGGTTAGTGCTTTACAATGCCATGCAGATTTCAACACAAATGAATTTTCAATCTAAGCCAAAGGCAATTTCCTTAATCCTTTTTATGGCCATCGTGTCTGAAGGAAAATCTTGCTTAATACGGTATATTAAGACTACCATGTGAATAATAATATGTAAGGTAATAATAATGTCTGTATCGTTACCTTATGGTAATGCTGGACATGGACATGGTAACTGCTACGGATAACTATCAGATAAACACAATTAATATGTAAGTTTTTTTTCTGGGAAACTGATATATATTGCCACTCTATTTCATATGAATTTGTTTGTTTCCCTTAAATCGATTCCTTACCTCATTGAAATTCTAACAAAAAGATATCATTTTTAGTTCTGCCAGACATCCTATACCACCAGTACAACTATGAAGAAGTATTGGTCCGGAATGGAAAACAACTGATGCACAGTCCTTTTATGAGAGTGAGAACTTTTGTTATGATACAGTTATTTTAGCAATTATTATGTAGTATATTTTCATTCGATTGCAAGGGATTCTTGTTAGATATCTAATTCCTCATAACGAATACTCAGGAACTGGCCGCCTTAGCTTGCGAAATGGAATTGGAAACCTTTTTGAACAGAGAAGACAGTTCAAAACTCGAACCTCTACTCTCTTTCTTCCTGGCTTCTCGCACTCTCCATTGTTTTGTTTCTCGTTCCCCTTTTCCTCGAGAATTCAAGCAGGTATGTACTTTTTTAGGGCTTTATATGACTTTTCTGAAAGTATCATTATCACCTATATAAACACTCGGATGTGGCTTATACACAAGGTCAGGAAATGCCCATTCATTGTAAGTCACAGAGGAAATGCGACGACAATGGATCCATGATTGCCTTCTTGAGTATCAAGCAGTTAACATTTACACAGTGGGCTAAAATCTTTCAAGTCCAGCCTTCCAAAACAAGACATGGCCTTGTGACCCTAGTCAATTCTGAATCCCAAAATTTTTTGTGCTAGTTCTGTAATATTTCATTTCAGGCTGTTGCAGACAAATTGGAAGACTTGATTGGAGAAGAGGATGAAGATTTAGAATACGAGATGAGTGTTTCGGCTTATGAGGACAACACGCTGTTCACTCAGGAAATGGATGAACAACTTGTATTGTGGATGAACAGGTTTGTCGAATTGCTAATATTTCATACATACATTTGCAGGAATCGAATTTGTTTATGGCATTAAGAATAATAATTGCTGCTCGAATTTAATTATAATTTCCTCCAATTGAGATTTACTTACATACTATCAGAAAGAGCCAGCTAAAGGTGAAGGAACTAACCTTATATGCCTAAATAACAGCAGTGTTTTTTTGTTCAGAAAAGGTTTTGGATTTGGAACAGATATTTAAGTATATAGACTCACTTAGACACGAATGTTGTTATTTTTCAGACGACCTGAAGACTGGATGCAGGCTTGGGGTGGCAGCGGTCAGATCTTTGGATGGGGTCACAATCACAGGGGTCAGCTCGGCGGCATCGAGGGTGCTAAAATTAAAGTACCCACCGTATGCAATACCATAGTCTCTCTTCATCCAGTGTTGCTGTGTGGAGGAGAACAGACATTATATGCAGTAACAATCGATGGAAAGGTGTGTGTTCATTAAGATTTCAAGTTTTTTACTTGCATATGTATTCTAAGTACTTAATTTCTACATCAGGTTTATGCTACTGGTTACGGTGCGAGTGGCCGCTTAGGCATTGGAAGCAGTGACTCCATATCTGTACCAACTCTGCTAGAATCAATTCAGCATGTACATATCACTATGGTAATATTTTATTCAGTATTTTATTTATTTATTCGCAATTCAAATCTTCAGATGCTGATTACTAGATTGGAATTGTACCAGAACTTTTTTATTGGTGACGTCATGCAAGTTTTATGTGAATTATTATGATGAAATCTGGCTGATATAATGATAAAACATACCTAATATTTCAAAGCTTTGACAAATTTTCAGGATAGAGTTTTAGGAATTTAACCATACACCACTTCCTCTGTTTATGAAAGTTCCGCCAACGTTTGTTTGAAGTTGCAAGTATTTTGCTCTGTAATCTCCATAAGACTGTGAGCCTGTAGTTCTGAGAAGCTGTAGTTCATGGTCCTCGACCTAACCCCAGAGAAGCATTCGGATACGGAATATAAGCAACAAACTATTTTCTATATCATATTAAATAAATATAATAGAAATAATGTTTACCAAATATGCTTGCAGATTTCAGTCAATTCAGGTGGGAAGCACGTTTTAGCTCTGTCATCTGATGGTGAAGTATACAGCTGGGGCGAAGGGGGAGATGGAAAACTCGGCCATGGCACTAGAACGTAAACAGTTTTTCGTGGATATTCTTTTAATGAAGCTTTAAAATACTGGCACTTAACAGTTAACAGTTAATTATCAAATACTTTCACTTCAGATCTTGCGACAGGCCGAGAGTAATTGAATCTTTGAGAGGGAAGGAAATTGTAGGTATCGCTGCAGGCGGAGCTCACAGTGCAGCCGTCACAAGTCACGGCGAATTGTTTACATGGGGCAAAGGTAGATATGGCAGACTCGGACACGGTGACAGTGAAGATAGGCTCAAGCCGAAATTGGTAATGAATTTCTAGAAAAAGGCATTGTAAGTGAATCAACATAATTTTCTGTACTATTCCTACAGAGAAAATAGCAGAAATCGAAAAATTCTGATAACCTGTGTTGTTTCCTACCTATCTTTAGAAACAGGCTTCAAATATTATATTACAAAATTAGTCCATAATTAAAATAGGATATTTCAATTGCTGTATGTTGGTCGATTGCTATATATTATTTATTTCAGTGTAATCATTTTTTGGATGATTTCAATGAGCTTTATGTATATCAAGGTGGAAGGTCTACAGGAATATCACGTCTTATCTGTCGCTTGTGGCAGTGGCGACTCGCAAACATTGTGCGTCACATATGCAGGAACCACTGCTGCCGCTAGTGCACCAGAAACTCGCTCTACGCTGGTCTGGTCATGGGGTGATGGAGATTACGGCAAACTGGGCCGAGGTGGCAGTGATGGGTATGGGTATTTAGATTTCCTAGTTAATCATATCAGTTGGAGTTTAATTTTGTAACTGGAATGTTTCTCTATTAGATGCAAAGTCCCATTGCAAATTGAATCTCTCACTGACAAGAACATCATTATGGTCAAATGTGGCAGTCAGTTTTCAGTTGCCCTTTCTAGAGATGGTTTGGCATACACTTGGTAAGTAGTACTTGGTGATACATGTGCGATTGTCAGGAGTATGACTCTCGAATTCTCAGTTTATATGTGCCCTATATGATGTATGTGCTGTGTCACTTTATAGACTGGAAATTACAGTAGTATATAGTCCTAATTTTGGTTGTTTTTGTTAATGATTATTTATCGCATTACAGGGGAAAAGGAGACTACTACCGCCTCGGACACGGCACAGATCAGCACATCCGGTTTCCTAAAGTCATTGAAGGACTCCGAGGCAAAAAAGTAATTGATGTTTCAACAGGTTCTTTGCATTGTGTTGTCTGTGCGGAAGATGGTTCAGTATACACTTGGGGAGACAATGACGAAGGACAGGTAAATTAGTAAACTTTGATTACGTCTCAATGTTGTCTTGTGAAATCTTAGATTTTAATTGCAATCTACACTCTTGTTGAAGTTATATCGTTTCATTTTCCCTGATATTGTGAAAAGACACCCTTACCTTCTTTTTCTTATCTATGGCATTATGTGACTTTTTGGATTCCCGAATATACTGCCGTATAATTATATTTCATATTTTTCAGATCGGTGATGGTTCGACATCCGGAGCACAGCATCCTCGTCTCATAACATCTTTGCAAGATCACGGAATCAACCGAGTAGCTTGCGGCTCGGCTCACAGTTTGGCCTGGTCGACAGGTACTTCCTCCACCCGGAGGAAGAACCTGAGGTCAAGGCTTCCCTCCTCTGTGCCTCTCAAATACAACCATCTGCAAGGATTACCTATACATGTGCTACGAAATCGACTGGTTTTGCTCAATTACTTCTCAGGTAGGTTGATCTGTGGATATCATATACAGATTGTGTGAGATTAGTGGAATGTAGTTTCATCTGAATTTCTGAGTAGTTTGAAACTGCTTTTCATGTTTTTCAGAGATATTCTGCAGCTCCATACCACTCTTTCCTCTCATGCTCGATTCGTGGTCAAAGACATCTTTTGAAAGTTCCTCCACTTCTGAAAATGAGGTTTCGACATCTTCTCAATTCCCTGATCTTTGTAGAAGTCTCCTGGTCAGCACTGGCAAGGAATGCATCTTTCGTAAGGTGGTCCAGACTACCATGGTCCGGGACAAGCAACATGGCCCTGTTATCGAACTTAACAGAATTCAGGTTAGTTTAATTTTTGTTTTTAGCCAAGACAATTATATATTGACTGTTGAATAGTTTCACCATATATGGTGTTAGGCTCATCTTAAATACCAAAACAAATACCTAAATACTTAAATACCTTTTACCAACAGGTGAAAAGGAATAAAGATAAAGGCGATCTGACTCTCAGCAACGGCATGAAATGCGTTTTTGGTCAAGCTCATCTCTGCATGGATAAACTTCTTCCTGATAGTGTACTTTTGCCACATAGAGTCTGGAAGGTTAAATTCATCGGTATGTTTACAGGAATATCATATTATGTTTTCTATTTTACATTCTATTCAACAGCTTCGACACAAACATGGTTATCTGCTTGGGGTTGGTACAAATTTTAACTGCAATGAGCTTTTTCCTATTTCCTCACGTAATACACCTTCTCATTTTATTCTAGGGTGAGTTATGAGAAATTGAACGTATGGAAAATAACTCTATTTTGTGTAGTGGCATTCTTAAAAGATCCCAATCCTATGTATTCNCTAACTTCGTCTTGGTGCAATTACAAGTAGTGTTTAGTGTATTTTTTGGGGCGAAAACCGTTCAATTTCATGGCCGCCGATAACCGTTCAATTTTATCACGTCGAGTGGAGAGATCTTCTGTAGGTGAGTAGTGCAATCATAGTCTTGTAGTGATGATATAGAGTGGTGTATAATGGTGGGAGACTGTGAAGCCCTAGTATCACTTCCTAAACATGATATTTTACGATGGGAAATGTTACTGTATGGAGGCTTACA
>QRAM01000277.1:29277-63689 GCA_013436055.1 Halocynthia roretzi | reverse complement strand
GATCCAACAGTGACATCTAGCGGTTGGAAATATTTACTTCACTTCACGATTATAAATGAACTTCTAATAACCCAATCACGCTGAAATTAGCACATATGAAACGTAATACATAAACCAACCTTCCCTAAAAATTGATTCATGTATCACTTCTCATATTTGCTAATTTTTAGCGTGATTGGATCATTAGAAGTTCATTTATAAGCGTTAGGTGGAGTAAAAATTTCCAACCGCCAGATGTCACTGTTAGATTAGTTATAACCGTTAGTAAAGTGAAATTTCCAACCGCTAGATGTCCCTGTTATATCATTTATAACTGTGAGCGAAGTAAAAACTTCCGACCGCTAGATGTCCCTGTTGTATCATTTACAACTGTTGAGCGAAGTAAAAACTTCCAACCGCTAGATGGCAAAGTACAATCAACGCTTAGAAATCAACTTAGCTGTTAGCTGGAATATCTCTTTTGCATCTTCTTCTACACTCGTTATAGCAAAGCTTTTTAGAGGCAGAAAGCATTGTTTCAGTTCTTTTTCTTTCACTGTAATATTTTACTTGAACTTGTTATTTTGTTTTACCTACATCAGAATCAAATATATAGTTCGCTAATGCAGTATAGCTGATGAGAGTATATATTTTGAATGGAATCAGAAAAAACTAAGAATAGTAGCAGTGGTCTGTTGGAGGAGAAAAGAAAACCACCTCAGGTATGGAAAGAGGTCATCTGTTGCAAAGATGAAATTATTCAGTCTATGTTGCGGTAAGTTAGCTTTTTGAGCTGGTAATGAATCGACAAATTAATATTGTACAATTTTGCTGTAATATTCAATGCAACAACATTTTCTGCTATTGTGCAAAGTGGTTACCTCCTTCATTTGCATTTTCTGAACATTTTTAAACATTCGTTTAGTATGTAGTGCCCCTACATAAGGCATTCGGGGGTGGCTATAAACTGATTATTTCAAGTCCTTGTAAAATATTTACTGTAAGTAAGTCACATTCTCCCTCCTATTCAAGTTGGCACTATATTGTCTTTGTTTTAAGCTGACAGCTGATACTTGCCTTGTTTTAAGGTTTTTTAATAATTCTGAGATGAGCGATGTTGTATTGTGTCTCGGAAACAAAAAATACTTTGCTCATAAGTTTGTTATTGGACTGATGAGTGATGTCTTCAGAACAATGTGCTCTCACAGGTAATCTATCTTATGAAATGCAATATACGAATACTCAAATAAGTAAATAATAATTTTTCTATTATTCCAGATGGGAAACACAGGGTGAGGCAGAACTAGTTCTGCTTGAATGCGAAGAATGTGTTCCAGTTTTTGATGCCTTTTTGAAATTCATGTATTGCGGAGAAATTACAGTGGACATTGACTCAGCACTACCACTCTTGATGCTATCGGACAAGTATAACGTCCAACCTTTGAAAAGGGGATTTGAGCAGTACATGGATAAAACAGTACTTAAAAGTTTTGAATTAAAAATTATGTTTGAATGTTTATTATAAGTATGTTTCTGTTTCAATTAGAAATTTGTAGCATTCAAAAGTAGATGTAGCTCTCAACCTATTTAGGTCAAACATGGAAGTGTTCCAGGTGCCTTACGTTGGCTTTCCTACGCTCAACACAGTGGTCATGTGACATTGCAGAAAGCTTGTCTGAGTGTGATTGTGACTAACATAGAGGAAGTAGTGGAATGCGATGATTTTTTACACCTCGAATTAGAATTCCTTCTTGTGCTGCTAACCAGAGATGACTTAGTCTTACCATCGGAATGGACTTTGTATAAAGTGTGTTTAAATTTCCTACAGCACCATAGTCTAGAGATCAAGTTGATTCTTTTTTTGCTTTTTGCAGGCTCTCCTAAAATGGCTAGACTTTCGACAAAGCAATGTTGCAGAAGAGAACCTGTACAACTTACTTTCTCTCATTAGATTTCCTATGATGTTTCCATCCCAGCTTCAGTATATAGAGAATTCGGAATTCTTTTTGACACATCATGATATATTGAAATCGATGTTTGCATTAGCACATCGGTTTCGTTCCATTGCTCCGGAGGTAATGCTCAAATTATTGAAACCATGAAAGAATGTTTTGAAAATAGGGAATCACTGGGTTCTCCCATGATAGTGAATTCATCCTTTTTATTCAAAGCTTGTCCCATTGACTGGTATATGATGGTATCCTTCATTTAACTTACTGAACTTCTATAATTTTACTGTTCTAGGTACACGATGACGCATTCGTCGGGCTAAACTTTCAACCACGAAATTATACTCACAGTAAATGGTGCAACTATGTAACGGCAACTCTGAACGGCGATATCTTTTTTCAGAAATCAATTGTGGTTGGATGTCTGAATCATCCGGTTTTAAATACACTTACTGTTGCTGAGGATCTGTGGCAGGTAGAACTACTACAAATTATTACTAGTTCATTAAGACCGATATTATTATGAAAAGATGATTTCGCTTAGGTTCGAATTGTTGGAGACAAACATACCACACGTGGCAATGCAGGTATGGTTTTTCCAAGTAATATTTTAACTCCCTTGGCTAAGACTTTTCTTAACAATCAACAGGTTCCTTAAACTCCAAGCTTGGATATAACTTCTGCCCAACTTCCAGCATTCTAGATAGAGATATTCAATTGGAAATTGCAGTAAATCCTTTAAAACCAGTGAGACGTGACGTAGTGGTGGATATATCTTTATTTCAAGTAAAGAAGGACAGGATTTCGAAGCATTTGCATCAGTCAACATTGTCAATGAATGAGGAATCAGACGTTTGCAAAGAGTCAAGTCAGTAAACCATTCTTCACACATTTTGTGCTACCTTTTTGTGTTTTACAGGGAATAGGTACTGTGGGTTGGAAATAGCCTTAATTTTTTTCTTTATTACTTTGCTCATCCTTTTCTGTGTTTCCAGATCATCAAGGTGAGGCTATCGCAAGTGAAGCATCGAAGCCTCAGCCTCAGCCTTTAGCGGCACCAAAATTTAGTCCATCCCCTATGCATTTTTCATTCATGTTCAATCAGTCAGTCCCACCAAAGAAAAAGGAAGTTATTTTAAGGTATTTATACATTCATAATTAGTGTCGTGTTGTGCAAACCAATAATTCATGGATACTTGCTGAATTTTTCTAAAGCTCGTAGCTTGTTGCGTAATATCATTATGGATTCTATGTTGTTCAGATACAACTTTTCCACACATGATCTTGACCACCCTTCAGAAGTGCCATGCTTCAGATTCAATAATACGCCAAGGCTTACGAATTCTATTAGAGTAGCAGTCATATTCAAACCAAGATTTATCAAGCAAATACCGATGAATGACGAGGAAGATGCAACGGAACTTCTGGATGATTCAGCATGTGCATTAAGTCCTTGTACGAACAACAACGATATCCTGCTAGGATAATTTAGCATTATGTTATTTGGTTCCCTATTCGGAAAATGATTGGGTGGTGGTGAGGATGACTTCTGGGGGAACTTGTTTTCTGGTGTGTTATTGGGTATTTCATTAACAAAGTTCGCTACACCAATAATCTTATTAAGAGTACAGTGTAACATTCCATGTCATCCTTCACATTAATTCATTACTTTTAATGAAAGTTGCTAATACATAGGGCATTGGTTCCCAAACTGGGGGCCATGGCCCAGTAGTGGGCCACAAAGACATTTTCAGTGAGTCACAGAGCTATTTTGAACAGAGTATGTACCGTGCGGCTTCCCGATTTTGAACCTTGATATATTTGTGTTTTGTATGCATCCATATTCGAGGGCATTGTTTCTTTGCTGCACAGTGTGGAAAAGTTGAATTTGGACAAAACTTTGCATGAAAACTGGAAGGTCGTTAAAGCAATGACAGTTCGTTCAATAAGCGGGCCACGTGTCTTAAGTTCGTTCAATAATTGGGCCACATACTTTTAAAAGTTTGGGAACCACTGATCTAGGATGACAGTCAATTTTAACTAGTAAGAAATCAACCAATGTCTGATTTGACAGCGTTTTTATCCTAAAGCTGCTACTTGGCAGTAAATTCATAACTTCAGCACATATGTTTTTGGAATATTCCATTTAAATATTTTTTCTTGCTTTGCTTTAATTTTTTACGTACTATTTTGTTACCGAAAACTGCCTACAAGATAATATCAGTACATTTTCACGGACATACTTTTCTAAAGGATTACTATTGCTTTTTTCCTTAATACTGGAAAAAGCTGGGAGTACTTTTTGTATTATTTTCAGAATCATTATTATTATCTGCTGTTTCATATTTTTGTAAATATTAAACTTGTCATCAGCATTCTGTAGTAAAGTTTATTCTTTATAAGAAAATACGATGAATTGATAATTGAATTTGGCATGATTAAATATTCAAATATATTTGTGAATTTATGCCACCCGCCCCCTAAAACCACAGACATATATTCCACAACCTTCCAAATCACAGTTTATCCCGCTAGATGGCACTCCTGCACCCCTAACACGACAGCTATCTATTCCACAACCTTCCCAATCACAGTTCATCCCGCTAGATGGAACAAGTGTTATATCATGTAGCCACGAGTTACCGAAATGGCGCAGTTTTTCGAATCACTTTAAAGAAGATTAAATTAGCTTGAGTAGTGAGTGGCCAATGGGTCACAGGTGGTCTAAATTCTATTCGACAGAAATAATTTTAAAACTGCAATATTCGTATCATAGCAAATGCAAAAAAATACTAGTAGGGCGTTCCCTAATAGTATTGTTGATTAATTCGGGGTTTGGGTTGTGAATGGTACATATCTTGGTCAAGTTGATAATAAAATCGTGAATTAACTATTTAACTTTTTCCGGAAATCATTTCATCAATGTATTCTTCCGATAGTTTTGGCTACAGCTGACTTCATGCTTCAATAACTCCGACAGCTCATCTTACGTTAAGCGCGAATTCCATGTAATCCATAGTAGGGACTGAGCGCTTGTAGTTGGTGGGTGCTAGACGAACGCGTAATTGAAATTTATCGTCAACTCTGGTGCTGAATATTAGAATAATTATCAATATGGATCAACGAACTGGAAGACCACCGCAAGATGTTTCGGTGTCTAGGATCATAAATATTTTACATAGCACATTTAGGCACGGCCAATTTCGTAGCAATTTGCAAGCACGTGCCATCGAGACGATATGCCAGGGTAGGTATAGAGATGAATTATCTTAAATGCAGTCAATAATTATGTCCTGTACTTGAATAGGACTTCATTCTAATGGATGAACCTGAATGAAAGACATATTGCAACATGGTAATAGGATGTATTGTAATAGTTTGCTGCGTTACCTAACAAAAATAATTCATAATATTCCCAATGCTATCCGCAATGAATACTCGTTCATGAAACCTTACCTCGATCCTAATGCTCCATAATCAACCCTTATCCCATTCCAAATGGGCACATTATCACTAAATTTATGATTTCAGACAGATAGTGATGGTAATTTTTTAAGTAATGAAAATTTACAGTCGAAATATAATTCTATTGGCAGGAAATAAAGATGTCTACATTTCGATGCCTACTGGTGCTGGAAAATCGTTATGCTACCAACTGCCTGCACTTTACCTCGGTGGTGTTACTATAGTGGTGTCACCGTTGATAGCCCTGATGCAAGACCAACTTCAGCATTTGAGGGAATTAAAAATAAATGCAGCGACAATCAATTCAAAACAAAGCCTGGTAAATTATTTTTCACTTTGTTGTTAGAATTTGAATTGAAGTTATTTGCATTTGATCTGATGTCGAATCTCCTCTTGTTTTATTTAAAAACAGAAACAGCTATGGGGTATCATGGAATGAATACTGCCGAATTGATTCCTTTTTTATCATAATTTCGCAATGGAGACTTGATACAGTGATTTCTATTCGCTGATATCACATCCTAACGCTGTTCATTACCATAGATAACATGTAGCTATGTTTAATTGTTTCAGAAAGTTTTAGGCTCCGGTACTTGTATACAAATTGGAGAGCCCTATGCCATCCCTCGAAGGGATGAGAGGTCATATGATAGTTTGGTTTCTGTGTGATAATTTTTTGTTGTTGTAATTACCAACTAGCTTCAACAATGAGATATTTGAGGAGTTGAATTTCTGAGCTGTTGAATATTCAATGGTATATTTTTACTTTCAGAAAGAAAGGCGTGAAGTGTATGCAAATCTCTACTGTAAGCAACCAACAATACAGCTCCTTTATGCCACCCCAGAGCAAGTTTGCACCTCTCTTTTCCAGAACATCATGACGAAATTAAGGGAAAAAAATCAGCTGTCTATGTTTGTTGTGGACGAAGCACATTGCGTCTCCATGTGGGGTCATGATTTTAGGTGGGTTATTCTTTTTGTCTAGATAGTTAAATAAGGATTTTACCTCCTCGTGTGTTTATTTATGACTCTTCGGGTGTGTTTCTTCTCTGAATACTGATTTTGATCATTTTCATAGACCGGATTACTTGAAACTGGGGAAAATGCGAGATTGTATGCCAGACATACCTTTTATTGCTGTTACGGCAACTGCAACTTGTAAAGTCAAATGCAGTATTTTCACTGCACTAAATGTAAGTAAATTTGGTTGATGTTTATTCTCATGTGTTACTACATAGTATGGTTTGATTTTCTGATAGTTAACATGTTAAAGGGAGTGTAGGTGTTTCTCAAGTTCTGATGTTTCAGTAGTGACTGACATTCTTTTTTTCATTTGTGAATACAGTACATAGCATTATAAAAAAGATTTGTACAGTACAGCTGTATAATAAAAATATTCTACATATTTTGCCAGCCCTTAACAATATTTTAATGTATAAATGCATAATAATAATGTTTTTATTCAGATGAAAAAGCCAGTTCAGTTTCAAGCGGACGTATTTCGCCCCAATCTCTTCTACGACGTAAAGTATAAGGACATACTTACCGATCGCTTCCAGAATCTCAAAGAATATGCATTAAATGCACTGGGAGTGAAGGGTACAAATGGGGTAATGTGTTCCTTCTTGTTCACTTAGTTAAGCATAAAAATATGAAATATTTGAGGTAAATTTGAATCTTCGGTTAAAATTTTTTGTCGTATTGTCAAAGCCGAGTTGTGAACAGAATGTCATCAAAATAACAAGCAAAGACTATCTGTGGAAGGTTATTCGACAATTTATGATCATAGTTTTTTTATTAAATTTATTTACGGAAGAATTTTTACACAGATATATCCTGGAGCTGGTATCATCTACTGCCGCAAACGTGATGACTGTACGTTGCTTGCTGCGGAACTCTTGCGCCGTGGTGTGATGGCAAAACCATATCACGCTGGTAGACTAACAATACTATTTGTTTAAATTTTACTTCAATTTTCAGTAAAGGCTGCCCTGATTTTAAAATATTCCATAACTGTGCATTATTCTCATCTTAATCAATAAATGTGGGCCAAATTAAAAATTAAGAGGATTAGCTGGCTCTAAGGTGAGCTTGGTCGGTGTTACCACAGTAATATGTGGTTACCTTCATTTTTCAAGGCTCATAATTAGTTGAGAAATGTAATTAAAATTTAAAAGAACTACCGGTAATAATTATTCAAAAAGCCCACTAACCTTCACCCTAGCCCCAACCCTTCACAAATGAGGTAGCATACTATAATAGCACCTCTAGGTTTTAACTTTCCGACAGCTTTTATTAACATTTGCTTCAGGAAGAGATCAAAGCCCCTGTTGTAATTTTCTTCACCGGCCTATAGATCTTGACCAGAATCTTCTTTTTGTCCTTGATAGGTCTGACACCATGCGACAGGACACAGCTGCAGGCAGACTGGATGAGCGGCAAAGTTCCAGTAATTATTGCAACAGTTAGCTTTGGTATGGGAGTAGACAAAGCAAATGTACGGTACGTATCTCTGACAAGTCTTCTCAACTCAGTGTATTTTTAGATTCTGCTTGAACATGTACAGTTTAATTTGTATTATCAATCTTTATTGCACTAAATATTGCTCAACTCATGGACTGACAAATATACATCACATTTTCTTTGAAAGTATCGATACAATATGCTAAAGCAGTGCTTTCCAAACTGTGTGTCGCGATAGTGTGTCGCATGTGGTGCGTGAGTGTGTCGCGGACGCACACATTAAAATGTATTTATGTATCAGTTTCTCTCATAAGGGATTGAATTAACCTCTGGTTTGCTATTAAAACTGATTTGTTGTGTCGCGATAATAGGTATGTTTAAAAAGTGTGTCACCAACTGAACAAGTTTGGAAAGCTCTGTGCTAAAGACTCAGATTATTGTGCTATTGTCATAAGAATTTTTCTAATTGTCCTTTACTTTACTCACTACCTCTCACTGCTACAACCTTGAATGTATAGATTATTTATTACGCTGTATCTACATTACAGTTACTAACAATCAATTCCTCTGTCATCCAGGTTTGTCGCACATTGGACCATGCCAAAATCGTTAGCATGCTACTATCAAGAAACCGGACGCGCAGGACGAGACGGTTTGACAGCACACTGCAGACTTTACTATTCCAGGTAAATCTTACCTGCATTTCATATGGGGTGTAATATTATTGGTAATCAACACCGGTAAGTTTAGTTTTGGCCCATAGCTGTCAATTCTGTGTAACCCTTTACCCAAAACAAGGTACTTTTCCTTGATAGTCTCCAAATAACGATTCTTGATTCAGGAATCTTGTCAAAATAAGCTTATCTAACTGTAAATATTTTTGTAACCTTTTTAGTGTTGATACATTTCAATCATATTTCATACTCTGTGGCACGTTTTGTCAGTTATCTCTTATAACCACTTCCCAGGAGTATTTGGTCTTAATAGTAGTAATGATGGAAGAAAACTAAATGGGCCTATTGACTTCACCATTCCTAAAACATATTCAATGTGATTTCTCTCATGGAAAGGAGACTGCTGTGATAAGTAGTTATGCCTTTTCTAAGGCATCTAGCAGTGCAATCTTCCACTGACACCTTGTAAAGTTGGGAATTGTGTTCATTTTAGATTATATAAAAACAAAACCTATAAGTGATATTTTGAATTCTAGATCCGATCGCGACACATTATTTTTTCTTGTGAACCAGGAGTTGGATAAAAAACGTGATCAGGTAAATTTAGATTTAACTGTAATCTAGTAGACCCATGATTCGTTGGATACGTTTAATGTCAATACTTATATTTGATCTTGTAGATGCTATCCAAGCAGTTCAATCGATATAAAATGAATAGCATTGAGAGCTTTGAGAAAATGACTGAATATGCTACTGGGCTCCGGTAAGTGTCTCTATTTCTAGAATCTATCTGTAATTCTATAATAGCATTTCATTGCAGAAGTTTAGTTCGGTATTTTTTTTCACGTCTACATTAGATGCGAATGATATTACTTATAATGCACAAAATAAAATGAGATCACAATCAGTCACACACAAAGTAACTGAACAGACTTACCACATTATAATTTACCAACATAATTAAGAGCTTCCTATATAATATATACAGACATAATGTAAGAATACATTTTTGCTAACTATTTACACCACAGTATGATCTAGTAACCAAACAACATCATATGTTGCAAATGTATAAGTGCGGTAGAATGTTAAAAATAAAATGAATATGATTATAACAACATTCTACCATATTCTGTCAAGGCCCTAATCCAGATTTAGAATCAAATAAACAGAAAACCATATTAGTTCATATGGTAGTGTGTAAAATAAAGACGATCTCTTAGATATATGTTAAACAAGGTCTCCATAACGTTCGACTAATCGATCACATCTGTGTACTTTGCAATTCCGACTCCACCAATCTTGTCCTTTTTGGCGTTCGGCCACACAATAGGCTGTAAGATATTCCGATTATTAACAGAGTCAATGTCGCTACTATCAGCATTACCAGAATCACAATAAATCCGATATGATATCCGTCGTCTGCCACTTTTACAGCACGCTCGAACGATACGTCGCCTAGGATATTTTCCATTTAATTGACTGGGCTATGAAAAAATGATAGTTATTTCAACTCCACATCGAACTTGCAGAATAAGAATTTCTTTAGGCGTTGTATTGTTACTGTCTCTAATTCAGTCATCACTACAAACGCACAAACAACTCCGTGCCTAGCCTTAAATAGAAAAAATATGAACCTCCTTTCTTCCACATTCAATATTACAATTGTACTAACAATAACGTAATTCTATACTGAAGCGTGCTATAGTCAGGAAGTATTGTTCTGTTATTCTCGCAGTGGACGCGTTCACGTGTGGGTGTCGGTTTGCACTTTCTCAGCTTTAAATTGCGCTCAATTATACTTATATATTAAACTGTGTACTGTTGTAATATCTGCCACTAAATGTTGTTCCTGACTTGTTATTAATATGCTTTCAAAAAAACGCTGCCTAATGCGCTTGTCATGCATTATTTATTCGACTTCCTTTGATGTATGACGCCAGGGACATTGGCGGAAGTGTATATAACGACTCTATGTAATGCTAACTACGTAACTTCATTTGAATGAATAGCACCGTCTTCCTATGTTATGTAATGCGATATATGATGTAGACTTGCGAGCTACATACGCGTATACACAGAACTGTCTTCGTAATCAATTAATTCGCCGTTCTCTATATGGCACCATATGGTTGTAATACACTCAATGACTTCGCCACTACAGAATGTTTATTGATTATATTTGAAATGCCAAAGTGAACACATTAGAAATTAAAAATATCACACCAGAAGGTGTCGCACTTGAGTTATACCAAAGCGTGTGTTGTGCATTGACATGCGAGTGAAACACAGTCTTCTACTTGTACTGTTCACTAAATTATATTGCAGTGTTCACTATTCACAATATTTACGACACACCCGGACATTGACTTGAAATTGTTGGTAAATATGATACTATATCTGCTCAGCATATATCTATAGCTGAATTGCAACAAATGCGATTCAGTTTAAACCGGTCTGAACCGCATTTTTATTTACGCATGCTATATACGCGATGTGGATGTGTTGGTATTCGGAATGTGAATGTTATATCTTGTACTATGTCGTACAGTATATTTCTTCAACTTCCCTATATCGCATCCTACCGCCTTCGGGTAAGTATTTGCGCGAGAACAGTTTCATAACTATTTTTAGCATTGTTAAGGTGCTGTCACATCCACCAACTAAATCATTGTTCCTCAAGTGGTAGATGGGTGACCGAGAGCACGTCTTGCACAGTGAGGCTCCGGGTTGAACCGTCCTTGACACGCTCTCCTAGCCCGTCTTCCATTTGGCTCATCCTTACGCTAGCACCGTCAGCGCTGTAAAAAACAATTTCTCTTGCTGTCTACTAAACCTTAATACAAAACTGTGACCGAATATGCCATATTGTTAGATATAATATATCGTTATATAATATATTTGAACAGCAGCTGAATTATAAAGCTAAGAGCGAATACTAAACAAAAAAAAAATGTTAAGTCATGATTCATGTACACTAATTTTTATGGTTTTCAACACTGTATATAGTTTATTTATTCACGAAAAGATTTATGAAAAAATTATGAAAATGAAGATGTCTAAAGATTCAGTTTTCGGTTATCTCCTCATAACGCACAACCCAACAAGTTGCGCGCATTCAAAAAAAGCCGTGAATATAACTACCGATATATATAATAAACAGTAAAAAGTGTACGATCCTAAGATAATTATATGTATAAGCTTAAAAATGGCGCTGAAATGTCAGAAATGAAATTCGCTAAGCCCTATTAACATACAGCAGTATAGAGGTTTGGAATGCAGTGTTCTATTTCCTATACAATAACATAAAGCGAGAAAAATTACTTTCATGTGCCGTGTACGCCTGAAACGAAAGTTTAATATAAAAATGAAACTAACTACGCGCTACTCCTACACTGCAGTACTGTACATAGATTTACATGCAGTGCAATGTAATAGATATATAATAATAATGCTACCAAAATTATTTTTATCTGCGTGAACAAAATCAGGAACGATGAAAAGCAATATTTTAAATGCTTAGCGGTGCAATATGGATGACAAAATATAACAATACATGATTCAATATTTAAGTTGGTCCATTGACACGTCCTGTCCGTTTTTCACTTTATTCCCTCTTCGCTTCCTCAGAGATCTTCTGCAGCAACTAAATGTTATATCGTTATGCAGTATTTAAAAATACAGTGGAATTCGTTTATTAGATTGATCCGAAGTGATCCATTTATTCAATTCAAAAAATATCTAATCGATTGTGAAGTTTATTAACATTAGCAGACTGATTAGATTCTAATCATTAGAATAAGCGCAATTCGGTGTATGCGAACAAGTATCTGAAGACCCTGATTTGTAACGCCGATTCCTTGTAAGCTTTTAACGTAATAAATAGAAACAATCGGTAACAAAGTTCTACTTACCAACAGCAGCATTCCAAAAATGAATAGAGAAATGCAAACACGGCGAGGAAAGCCACGGTCCCGATGAATGACATGAAAATAACAAACCAGGCTGTGCTAAAATTATCCTTGAACGGTTCAATCTTGGAAATGTCTTCGATAGAAATTCCCACCACGCCTTCAATAACTTGCTGCGCTTGATCAATGGGATTCGACATCGTTATGGTGTTAATATGATTTGATGTATTTCTAAAAAGCTCTACAAAAACAAAACGCATGAAATATAAAATTCGCCCACATGTGAAAACATAAAATGCAAATGCTCGGTATCGTTACGATATTGAGTGGCTCATGATCACCATAACAAGTAAAAGTGCTATCAAACTTGTACGAGAATACAATGATGAACAGCTAAATGTAACAAGAAAATCACAACGAGCAGTTATGCTAAGTTGAGTGCAGTATTATTATGTATCTGAAAATCGTAAGAAAACTTCATAAAATCTTCAACACACTACATACAATACCTCATAATTTATATTCTCATTGTGATGTATTTCTGAAATATTGTACAGAAAACCATATACCAGCTAGTAATAGTGATAAGAACATTCATTTGTTGTATCGACAATGCTCTACTCAAACTAAAACGACATAAGAAACGACTTATCCATCACCAGCAGTTTTAGGGTTTACAAACCTCACTTGCCATTTCATGAAAAGACCAGTTCACATATTCATCACAACATATACAGTATATTAAACAACTGAAAAGTAAAAATCTTTATTGTGGATATGACTACTAATACCTGTATATAAAAATGACTACACAATAACAATGATATGTACTATAATGTAGGTAAACGAAATCATTTTACTTGGCAAGGCAAAATCGTCAAAATCGCGTATAAACGGAGAAAGATAGCAATTTTTGCTTAAGGTATATTTTTAAATACAGTATATGTCTTTTGCGTGTTAGTCTACCAAATGCGACATAGTAAAATACACAGTGATTTAAATGCTTCAAACGTGGCAAATGTTTCAGTGGCACAGTATAAAAATAACTTTGTACATTTGGTACCTGTTGCATAGGTATTCTCTTAAAACTTTGGTAATACTAAATGGCTCATTCCCTATTGACAAGGAAACACGAATATAAAACAAAGTGCAAATATATAGAGGTGATAAAACATTTTCGTGTGCTACATTTCTACGATTTATATAGTCTGCATCTGAAAGTAAAGATTTTAATCACCAAACAACTTCAGCTAATTTTAAGTCGTTTTTGCTAGCTGGTTGAACTTTGTTTTTCTTCATTTTTTTCGACTGTACTGGAGGTTTATCTTGTTCGGGTCTTTTGTTTTTCTTTTTCGATGTAGCTGGAGACGAAGAGGTTTATAATTATCTTATAAAGTATTTTCTATAATCTAGTATATACGATCATTCGCTTCGCTTTTTACGTCAACATTTAATTTAGTTTCACTTTCTCGTTGTTAGCTAATTACATCATAACATTACTGAATTCATTGTGGCAGTTAACCTCTTTATTTGGTAGTAATAAGTCGCCGATCCAGCACTGTTGGATATCATATTATGCGATACACATAACAATGTTCAAAAATATTTACCTAAGCATGCATAACATTTGTGACTATATAGCTTCCTCAAGAAATTGTCTCTAGTGTAGCATAGTTCGAATCCAGTATTTGTCTTTGTACTAAAATTACGTACAGAAAAAGCTCGTTACCTGAATTCCAATTAGCTCGTGATAATGTGATTCGCCCCGCCAAAATCCCCTTCAAAATAAAATTTCGAATAGTTCAGAAGTAACTGCTTGGTCCCCTTGACTTCGATCTAACCAGCTTTTACTGTATATACAAATACCCGTCCCAATATACCTTAACTACATTCCATGTAAAACATAGTAATGAAATAGTGAAAGAAATTATTATATTGCGTTACTTGTAAAGGTAGAACAACAGCATTCGCAAGCCGAGTAAAGAAAAGCTGTAACAGTCAGCAATAAAACTCCTGCCCAAAACGTTGCGAAAGGCAAGAATAATGCGATGCTGTACGCGTCTTTGAAAGGATCGATGCTAGTTATGTCATCCAGTGAAAATCCTACCACACTGCTAACAGTTGTCATTTTTATGGATTTCCTTTGATTTCTAAGCTAGCGTAGAACAATCTCAAAAAGGAAGTGAAAACAATTTAGTTTTGATCTATGCTCGCTAATAATACTGACAGTAAGTTCCTAGTCTCCTCGATCGCTGAAACCCACTCTTTTCCACTCATATTGTACACATCCTGATAATCGTGGTCTTGTGTGTATTATAACTAAAATAGTCAAGATCCGAAATATTAGGGCAAAGGTTGATAGCACTTATTGTAGATATAGACCATACAACTCGAAAAAATATCCTGCCCACGCGCTAAAGTTAGTAAATTTTACACTACCCACAAGATTTCATTGTAGTACAATATCATTAGTATTATAATAATTTCATTTTTATTCCCGGAACTGTTTTATATTCAGATTCCTATAGTGCTTAAACAAATAGAGTAGGACCACAGATAGAAGAATCGATCTTGGCCGAATTGTATAGTATTTTGTGAGAAATTTTACTCTTGTTCGAATAAGAAGCTAGTATTGTCCACTCCAATGACGTTATGAGTCAATAAAAGTATCATAGAATAACTAAACTATTCCACAATAGTTTGTGCTTCGAATCTATAGTATTCTAAGTGAAGTACAATATTTCAGTTCCTGTATATGTATATAGAATTATGGCAGATGACTATCGATTCTATCCAAATGAATGAACGGTAATTTTGCTTATCTGCCAACGTGACAATGCGCTGTTCTCTATTTTCTCTGAATAAAACAGCATTTAATATGTACACATTTGCTATAGGTCGTGCTGTTGTTGATTACTAAATACGCACTTCTAAATCTAACAGAGGACCGCTGTAATAAATTATTCAACTAAAAATCGCTGCACTATACCGTTTTAATGTAATTTCCGATCCATATTTGTCTTACTCTTATTATCAGAATCGATCATAAAGGCTGTTTTGACACTGTTTACTGAGTTGGTGCTGGCAGCTCGAGTTTATATAGGCCTCGACTATTGTAATTCTCGTAATAAAATCTAGCTCTTCGATTTCTTTTCTTTCGCTGATTCTGTGCTCAGTTCGTTATAGTCGACCGCTTTTCGTAAAAACACAAAAGACAAAGATTTCATGTGTCGTCATCGCGTAGTTGTATTTGCGCTCCTCAAATCGAATCAAGCGCAACACTTCACTAACACTTCTCGACTGCGAGTTTGATGGCGTAGTTCATAAGTTTAATTAACTCTCTACTCGGTATTAACTTTATTACGGACTTCACCAACATCAACAGCGATATCGCAAGATAGAACTTGATGTTCCCACATTTCCCGCTTCTAAAAAGCAGAAAAATGAGATGGAAATCTTCCTTATCTAAATATTTGTTTTAGAATACGACTATATAATGTCGTGCAACCAGATGAAATGGAATATTTGTCAGACAACCACATTTGATTGTGTGTTTCTTCACCCTTGTTACTGTGTCTTGTATACTGACGAAATGTCACATATAATATATTGTCATGTCGCCTCATTTATTATTTACCCATTTCAAATAACCGCTATTCTATCAGCAGCAAGGTTTCAATACTGTAGCTATTGTACACCCTGCAGTGAGTAGTTCATGCAATATGGTAATGCAGCATACAATGTTGTAGCCATACTTTTCATATCATTAATGTCATCAAATTTATGAATTCTGCTTCCATTATTTTAGTTGCAGACATGGCTCAATGTCTTCATTCTTCGGAAACAAGCAGCCCACTTGCAGTAAAATGTGTGATCACTGCAAATTGCCAAAGCTTACCCTGGCCCACAGAGAAGATTTTTTACAAGTTAGTAGGAATATTATGATCACATGCTTATCACCTACTTTAGTTGGGGTTGGCAGTGTTTCTATCAATATCTTATAAGCTAAATAAAGGCCTTTCTCTATATTTGTTGATATTCCGGGGCCGAATTCAGATTGTGAATAGGTAACAAAGAAATGTTTAAAGACACATATGTCACAGTCGTGATTATACAGTTGACGCTCGTTACCTCGACATCCGATGGCTTGAAACCGGTTAGTTTGAACTGATTTAATTAGCCCCGGTAAAATTTTTATCTAAACATATGTCTGGATAGCTTGAACTCCGATTAGTCTCAAGTAATTTGCCTAGTCCCCTCGAACTAACGAGCATTTACTGTAATTTTTATCTTGTTCATCTTTATGTTATTACCATCAGACGCAGTTATCAAATCTCGGCCATACACGAATGAGAGAAGCTTCTGAATCCTTTGTCAGCCCGATCGGCAATTTTGACCCGTCACTTTACGAAGGTGGTCGTCGTGGCTATGGAATTGACAGGTTAGGCTCATTATGAACTAGCGGAGTCTCCTGGTCAAGTAAAATGACCAAAAGGAGAATTGTTGTTATTTGTGGGACATCTTAGTCGATTGTGAGATCTTTTATCAAAATCAGAATCGGTTTCAAACTCATTACTGGTTGCCATATTGAGGTTGTTTATGGGATAAAGAGCAGAGAAAGAATTCCTATGGGGCTTCATGACTGCATTTAATTAAACGCTTTGAGCATTAAAAAATCAGATAGCATTATGAAATCCATGTACAATTTAAGCTTTTTAGTGTGTATGGTTTAGTTCAGTTCAGTTGAACAAACACACACATGAACTCCTATTTATTATTCTACATTAGGTTAATGATTTGTCCTCTTTCTAGGTACTCTATTTTCATACTCTTATTTCAGAACAGTTGATGATGACTTTTCCTGTGTAGGAAGGGGGGGAGGTAGACACCAAGATACATCTAAAGAATGGAATAGCTTTTTCAAAGAACAATTTTCAATGCGAAAGGTACATATTTGTTACAATGGTTAAAATTAATGTTAGAATTTATTGCAGTTTAGGATTGTCTAATTTAACCTATATCCCATTTCCTTGATATGGATGATATCTTTTGTTATTTTCAATATTGAATTCAGCAGGAGAGCGATGTAACCCCATATTCATGGGAGTAGTGTGATCATTTCATTGCTACTGATTTTTTTTTTGTCTAGAAAAATGTAGTTCTATCAAAATAGATATAATGCTAAATTTCCAATCTACGAACTACAATGAAGATGTAATTCCGAGTTATGCCAAACAAAATACAGGCGACTAGTAAAATTTCACATGATTTGTCGGCTCGTAGAAGTAGTAGTAACATATTTTACACAGGGAAACAATGCACCGCAATCAAGAAAGAAGTCTTCGGAGACTCCTCCTGATAGCTGTCCAATTATCAGTCCAACCAGCTGCAAATTCAAAAAGTGTGATTGGAAAATTAGAAAAGGATTTTGGGATGGACTGCAATCCTCCCTGGCATCCAACCTCGATGGATTTTACGGAAAAGTTGTTCCTCGGTGCGATATGTCTTTTTTTGTTTGTATTTTTTCAATATGAAAAATAAAAATCCTTTTGTTCTAGTTTTCAACCTATCGGAGCCCGACAAGCTGCGTCGAATCTCGAATACGAAGTGTTTACGTATTCAAAATCCCTTATGACTTACAGAGCAAATATTGTGAAAAAAGTTAGTGAAATTCGGAGGTATAACGCGGAGAAGAAATTACACAGGTGACTAACAGTTGATTTTGCATATGTTATACTAACTATACTAAACCAAGGTAAACAGTTTCCAACCAAAAAAATTCGAAGCTAAAGTAACTGCTATTTCACTCCTACAACTTTCAATCTAGCTTCTTGGCAGATTGTCCCTACTGTTGTAGTTAAATGAAACTAAAATGAAGAATCCTCAGTACTCAACCATATTATTACTAACTATTTTACCTTATCTTTACTAACTTCACATTGTGTCAAACAGATTCTTGAGAAAGATGTAGATTAGATGCGGGTACACCATTTATAGAAGCAGATTTTGTCAGGATTCAAAATATCATTTCAACTTCCCTTCAGAATCGATGTGGACATCTTATGTGTTTTTCTTTTCTCAGTTCTCTAGATTGTTCATCCAAGAATTCAAATGAATCTAGCACTAATCAATCTGATAAAGAGGAAGCCTATATTCCGTCTGCGTCATACAAACGACCAAGGGAGAGTCATTTGACTTGCATGCCCCAGTCTGGTGGATTTTTTCCTGCGTCTGAACTCATGCATCAACATATTGTTGAATTACAACAGGTGGGAATGGACTGTACTGGTAGTAGGCTTGGAACAATTGTGAGTATTTGTTTAGTATTGCAGTACATAATTTTCATTGCGGTACGGAGTACACAAACACTAAAACTGCTAGAGTGGAACTATCCAAACCAGCAAATTTTATGAATTTAACATCCAAAGCAACATTACTTAACTACCTAACTAAATTAACGATTGTTGAAATGTGAATATTCCAGTTGATGTTATTTCTTTTGCCAATACAGATGTGTTTGGTGAACTTCATAACCTCGGATACACATGTGTCTTAGATGTAGAGGAAACTTTTTCATTGTAATAATCCGTGATAAAATTATTTTTGAAACACTTCATATGTATATAGGTTTTAATGAGTTGGTAAGGATTTAAAAGTGGTGTTAAAACGTCTTCTGTCACACTACGCTTCTTGTACAATGTAACAATATGTTCGATTTATATACTTCATTCCAGGACGAATCATTTAATGAGGAAGACAGAAACACAAAACCAAGATCGCTACGATTTAACGAAGAGGTAATCAAAATATTGAGATATTTTTGAAATCACATGCTACTGTACATGTTGTTCAAACTGAGGTCACAAAAATATTTTGAGAGATTTTTGACCAACCTTTTTTTTTTGTTGTTTATGGATCTATTTATATTCAAGGTTAAGTGCAAATTCTTCCAAAAAGATAACTCCAGTGCAGATGGAATCGATTCCAAACCAACTTTCAGCGCTTTGAAAAATGCAGGAACAACGCAGGAAAAAATAAGTGATTTGCAAAGTGAATCAGACGGAAATGAAAGCGTAATAAAACCACCGCAAAAACGCACCCTTGAGTCTTGGTTTAATGCAGTTCCATGTAAGAAGCCGAGAGTTTGTAACAAAACTGCTGAAGTTGTGATTGACCTCACAGAATGCGACGACTCCGATCCAGAAGAGGGAACGTCTCGAGATTGCATGCCATTAAAAGTGGAGAAAAACAATGTGGTATCTAAGGAAGAGCAGGGTAGCGATTCGGATTCGGCAGATGACAGCCTTATTGTCGTGGGAGAATATAATCGTTACGAAACTGGACCTATGATTTTACTTGACGAAGATGACAATACCAGTATGCATAGCGATAAGGAGAATAGTGGATCAGGTGAACTAGACATAGCTACCAAAATAGACAAAGTCCAGTCTAGCAAGCCGAGTCCCAATAGTTCAGGAGATAGTTCTGCTGCACCATCCACTGAAGACAAAGCGAAGGATATTGCAAATGAAATAAAGACTCCATATAACATCGTGCCTTGTTTACTCAGCACAACATCATCATATAGTTCATTCAGTGTTATAAATACCACCACCAACAGTGCTGCAGTTGATAATACAGAATCTAACTTTAAAAGACAAAGCAAGGTCCCGTGTCCCTCACAACTGCAATCAACTACACTAGTGCATTCTACTACTAGTGAATCGTCACAAAAAAGTAATTTACTTTCAGAAACAGAAATCCTTTCGTTAATTCCTTCGTACTTGTCGACAAATGATAATTCCGAACCCGCCACTCACTTACAAACAGATTTTGACAATAACAAAGACAAAGATCCGAGGCTTAAAGAAACGGCAACCATCGTAGTGAAGTATCTCACTCCGTATTACAACAGAGGACTCGTAGCAACACGGGATCTATTCAAGCTATTTGCCAAAACACTATCACATCTTGTGGTAGATGGAAAAGGTTCGTATTTTCGCATACAGATTTTTAATTACAATTAGTTCAAGTTAAATGTTAAATAAATTTTCAAAATAAATATAAATATATTCAAGATATCCATAAAGTTCTCAAACCATAACAGTCTAAATTTATCAGTAATAATTTTGGTAAAAATTCCATTGTTTTTTAAGGTACCATTTCAAACAAAAAAATTATCAAGGGAACTGTCAATTATTACTTCAAGGAACATCCAAGAATCTGCGTCAACACCAAAGATCTGGACCAAATCATGCATGCTATGCAATCGTTCATGAAAAGCTCTAAAGTGAGCCATCCGAAAACACATAAATAGGAGCAAGAAAGGTACAAAGATATCCTTATATTGGAAACAGTATTGGCAAACTAAGGTACGAGTGTGCAAATGTTTCATTTGAATGGTGGAGGTTTGAAGAAGTATGGCTTCTCTTGGTCTCATTTTATTCTACATTCTGTTGTTTTGTTCAAAAATCAGCTGTTAATCGAAATGTTGCATATTGGTGATTGGTATAAATTTAATTTCCGAATATTGACTTTACGGAACCCCAGCACGTTTAGGTATAAGTTGAGCCGTGTGAGTTGTCCTTTGTGAGCTCACAGCCGATTACATTTTGTGTCACTGAAGTATGTCGATTATCGCTAAGACGCAGTACCATTCCAAAATGAGACTGAGATTTCATCCAAGACACTAAGCTAGGTGAATCGAGAGACTCCACTAATAAATTTTGTAATTGGTGCTTTAATTTAAAGCATAAGACCACTATTTCTAGTAAAAACTTCTCTTACGTTTACTTTTCAAGATTCGTTATGTTACGGTTTCATTTTTTGAGTATATCTAGTCCATAGTAACACTGTACATTGAAATCCATTGTCATCCAATGTCAACATATAAATCGTACTACTTTTTTCCTTTTCTCCGATTTGGGGGAACCTTCCTAGTTGTGATACGTTTGGGAGCAAGGGTCTTGTTACCAACCCCCACTGCATGTAAGGAATCTGACAATCATTATGGATATGGTAAATTAACATAATTGCCTGTATGTTGACAAAATGGATCGTCATATATGGGTTTCACTGGATTAACATTGATCTCATATTTTACGTTAGTTGTTAGGATATAAACATAGCTTCGAAAATTTTTGTTGGTTTTTCTTTAGCAATCCTAATTTGAATGACAGTCTTTTGTTGACTATCTCCACTACCTGTATGTAACTACATAGCTCTAAAACACACTCCAAAAACTATTCACTCATCCATATAGGATTCAAGGTTACATTTATAACAATACCATTTATTTCATTTTCACTTCCAATAAGCGCATAAGACGATTTCCATGTTCATGTGCTAATGACTTCTTTCAACAACCGAGATCACGCATGAAACACAATAAATATTCACTCTTTATCAGAGTTCTATCATATACAGATAGCAATGCATCTTCTTCATACACACCATATCCTGAAAGACATATATTCTGGACAAATACCAGGGTAAATGGCAAGTTATTGGCAACCACTAATTTAACTTTGCTTTTTTTTCTGCTGAATTTTGCTAGCCAAATATTTATATCGCGTGGTGCAATCTTCCTTCGATTTCAACGGGACGCATGCAGCAATTTTATCCCATCGTTCCGATGTTCCTTTTGGAAACTGTTGTATAGCTGTTTCTAATTGCTTTTGCTGAACCTGTGACCACGAATCGTTTGCATTTTCAATCGTTTCGTTCGCATGTTCCTCATTGTCGTAGCCCGATGCGTCTCTAACAGTAATGTCATCGGGAATTAGGGAAGACACTTCTTTCTTTGGCGCTTTCAGACCGACTGATTGGGCCGGTCGCTCCGTTCCGAGCTTGTTTTTGAAATGTTTCGCTTTGCTGATAACGTCATGAATGGCTTTGTTCAAGTCCTCAGCAATCAACTGCCACCTTTCCGCAGTACCAGCCGGGTACTTCGTCATGAGTTTTATTAAGTCGTGTTCATCACCAGGTGTCCATTCCCTCTTGTTTTTCTTTTTCTTTCTTCTCCCTTCGCTGTCTGACCATTCATCGTACATCTCTTCTAGGTCCTCTAACGAGTTCGAGGGGCCGCTGAAAACCTCGGAAGGGGACACATTCGTTATTGAGGTTTCCACAAATTTTAACATTTCTTCTCGCCTTTCTTTACTTCTCTCCTTCCTCCACTGTTTTTGTTCTTCCCGTTTGATTTGCTCATCCTGATACATTTGAATCGCTTCTTCCTCTTCTAATCTGCGCTGTTCCTCCTCTTCTTTTTTCCGTTTGTTTTCTTCTATACATTTTTTGACATACCATGGTAAAAATCTCATGAACCTGTACAGCCCACAGACAATCGCTATGGGCAACATCTCCATGAATTTTGGCTTCAGTAGCACTTGATCAGGAAGATTATCGATGTCATCCACTGGAGCATACTCCCCCTTTTTCTTTGATTTCATTTTTTTCTTCCTCAAACGGGGCAAAATTTCTTCGAGGGCTATTCGTTTTTCTGCATACATGCCCCAAAGGACTAAGTAGTGTCCCAGGGTCAACGTACATGCAAGAATGATAGAAACTTCAGTCAGGCTCATTTTGCGCATGGGTTTCGGCACATACAAGTATGCGGATGGGATGCCGTTGACCAGGACATTGTCATAGATCTCTCTTTGCTCTTTGTTCTTCAGGACCTCGTTCACTGCGACGAGTAAGCGAAAATTCTCTTCCGCCCCTTCGGTTTTATTTTTATCTGGGTGCATGGTCAATGACAGTTTTCTGTACGCTCGTCTGATCTCACTCGACGTTGCGTCTTGAGGCACTCCTACAAATTCATAGAAGTTTGCCTTTATTTCATCTGCCAAGTCAAACACATCTATTTCGTCCTGAGAGTATCCCCATTGCCCACTTACTATGTGTACAGTACACAAAACCAATAACCACAACAGCATTATATTAAACCTATGAAGACTACTGTGATTTAAAAAAAATCAATTTTTAAACTATGGGGTAATAGGCAGTTATATATAGGGAGTTATATATATTTGTTCATAATTTTAATCTAACATTTATAAAACGCTATTAACCGAACTAGAACATGTAATAGCTAATTATGTCGCGGGACAATACTGAATAACATTATCACTCACTGAAGATGCAAGATTAAATTCCAAGAATGGTCAAACTAGCTAATTAGAACACTTAATACAATACTGAGGAACATGTACACATAGTTCACGAAACAACGATCAGCTGCACTGACGCACGACGTAACTTTTCATGCGTGAGTGAACATGTGGCTTGCGTAATTCCGTCTAGACTAGCCACTAAGCTTGGTGAAGCCTTGTTGTGCCCCCCTGGAGTCTAGGAATGCCACTAACAGCTAACTTGCATTTGTGCATATGTACATACCGTATATGTTCAGAGGATAACCGCTGTCTGAACCGAAGTACTGTACACCCTCGTGTCTACCCTATGTTTCTTACAAAGTTATTCGAAAATAAGCCCCTTACGAAAAAAGGCCCAATGGCGTATATCCGGCAGAACATTCCATTCAAACGCCCACATTTAAACGCGTTTATTAGTCTCAATTATTGAGAACAAAGCATTGGAAAATTAACACGAGGACTTACCATAAGTAAAACAGCTGTTATCATCGCACTCATGCTTTCCATTACATGTGCATAAGTCTAACGTCACAAACCATTTCCCGTTTATTATTTCTCATAACGAAATAAGACACTGTAGCACAGGTTGACGTAACCTACCATCTTCCTCTATATTTATATCCTACATTGACGTAACCGTGCTGTCTCAATAAAGTGAAAAAGAAGTATTGACCAGAAATCACGCTTCACGTACAGAGTTAGACAACGCGTATCGTAACTGGCGTTTATGATGCTATTGATCCCGCTTTTGAATTAAGTTTAACTTGCAATTATCACTCGACTTTCGACTTATTAGTAGATGAGGATTTGTGTTTCAATATATTGTTATGCCGTGGATTTCATGTTCTGTTGACATGAACACTGATTTCCCAGATAAGACACCAGCCACCGTCGATCTTCGATTCCCATGCGTTTGATTTGCCCTCTGGCATTACTGCCACTCTTGATTGGTTAAAAAAAGTAATTCGACAATCATCTTCTCCGTATTCAACCTCGTCCAGGAGGATTTTAAAGTCAACGTGATAAATTGAAGCGTCTTTGATAAAAAAAAAAGTAACCTTAACATTAATTCTGTGCTCATAGCAAGCTGATTGCGAACGACTTTCACAAATGGTCATGTATAAAAAAGAGATATCTTGATGGAAAAATCCTTGTTTATATGTCAATAGGTGACATTTTAATCGATGCCCTTTGCACTCGAGAAAAAAAGAATTTAGAATCGCATTCAGTTGAGGTGGATTTATAAATACCGTTTAGAATCTTTTTAAACGTCATACTCCAGTAGTGGATGAGTACATTTACGCTGAATGGGAAATCTACACCGTATTATGAGGGAATGAATATCACGAACAATTATGTGTTATTTATTATACTTCCACTCTGGTAGATTTTAAATAATTTTGTTCGTTTCTACCTAATGTCGGATTCTCGGATCTGTTTATAGGAATCTAAAGCAATAGTGGGTTGATTTTTTCTTTACTGTTAACAGATTGTCATCCACTACGGATCCAATATGGAATGCCTGGGACGGGGGTGATTTGGATTTTTGAATAATTGTGTATTTGCATTTTTATATTGTAGAAATCAACTTTCCTTAATCCAAAAACCTTCAGATTTTGGAGGTTTTCGAATTAGCCATTATCAGCTTTACTGCATGCAGTAAAATGTTCACTGAAAATTCTAATGGACTTGATGTCGATATCGACGTACTTTCATGTGATCGCTTAATCTCGGATGTGCCACATTATTGTTGTAAATAATCATGCATTGTGGATACTTGCCCAACCAGTTGCATATTTTCGTCATATAAATAATGTATTGTGGTTGTTTGTCAATTGACTGTTCAAAAGTTAAACCCTGAGGCATAAACGTATCGTTATATGAATAAATGATCACCTCTATTTATGCATAACTACAATCAGCGAAAATTTCTCCGATCTCATGCCAGATAAAGAATATTTTTTACAACTTAATAAACTGGCTACGTAATGCAAAGATTTTTTTACTAAACGAATTAAATGTAAACCCTTATTAAATTATATATCACCGAGATTTTTTCCCCAGTAGATCCCTGCCAAGATGATAGAAAAATGATCAAATAATGTATTTGGCTCCTTTCCAGAAAGATGTAAACAGTTTTTTTACCTATCTTTTAACATTCGATAAAAAGGTAAACCTGGGGAACGTCTGGGAAGTATGCGAGTCAATTTGTTCAAATAGCATCAGAATGTTATACAATTTCGGATATCTTAGTGTAAGAGAGATTTTGGACATACATTACATAGAAAAAGATTAGAATACCGACATTTCTGAAATCGGTTTCGTCGCCGCAAAGAACGAATAAATAAGTTTAGTGCGGTTCCTTGAAATTCTATCTCGATGTAGAAACTAGAAAAAACTTCAGACTTTGATGCAGTGATATGGTTTCAGGCCTAGTGTAGACTTCCTTGTTCACTGTAGATATACTACACGCTATTGTACTGTGTTAGTGATTTTAATTGTAATGAACGGGTAATTATTTCAAGCGGTGCTTTTTAACGGATGTTTGTTTCACCTGTGGTTGGTAGTCTATTAGCATATCGCGGATTTCTCTACAGTGAGTTGATTGGATTATTACTCTTATTACAATTATTATATACTTGCTAATTTATCCGATCCAGCGTTGTTTAAAATGCGACTGAAAGGTTCATTTTAAAAAGATACCGGTTGCAGAATCAGGAGTAATCAGGCGCGGTTATCTTAGGGGTAGCTTAAATAGGCAATAAGATATGCTTAATTTTTATATTCATTAAAAAGTATAGTATTAAAAAATATATTATAATAAAGTATGGAATGATTGGTAGCTGATAGCTCAATGTCTCGAGGCGAATTTTTTTTCCTTACTGTTTCAAATTGTAGGAGATCAGTTTTCAGCCAACATGTTGATGGGAATGTCACTGATCTACCTGGATTATGTTTTCAGATTGTCGTTTACATAAACAGAAGATCGTTGTCTATCAGATAATAATGAAACGCACAACGTTTAGAAACGGATTAAGACCTGTTATTATGGTCAATAGTCGAGTTTAGATGGAATGGAATCTTACTTGGTACTATAAGGAGTTTCAAAACATGTTCCGGGTGGCTGATCGAATTTTAAAAAAGGATTTTTATTCTAGCCTTGTCTTGAACTAGATAGGAATATTGCCGTATGACATTGTAGGTTAAAGAAAGTTAGAGTCTGTAGGATTTAGCATTCGTCAAGATTACTGCTAATGACCATGAGGAGAAGGCCGTTGAAGCTCTTTTTAGTTCTCTTCCTACCGTCAGTCGTTTACTTCACGGTCAACCAAATCTCTGATGGATCCAGCGACATGGATGCACATAATAGAGAGAAGCGTGATCAGTATCGATCTTTCTACGGTCTGCTACCCTCACCATTATTTGTGGAGGAAACTAGGAGGGTACTAAATATTTTTTATTCGGTGTTGCAGTTGGCGATGACGAACCGTTCAAAGTGTTGATGCTTCCAGCAGATGGTTCGTAGCCTAATACTTTATTTTGTCATTTTGTCGTCAGTACGCTTTAAGTTATATATATCATCGCTGTATTTATTGTTGCGCATGGTGACATATAGTGATTTCATTCATTCACTATGAGTAATATTAAATTTACGTGGCTTTAGGTTGCAGTAAACTATGAAGCCGCGAAAATTTAATTGAAATCACATTCTATGTATTCAACTATGTGCTTTTGTTCATCGGTATATTCATCGTGTTTTTTATATCCACCTATTTAACACCCTTCGTGCATTCAAAACTTGAATTAATAACAAAATGTCGTAGCAAAAACAGTCCTAGCTAGAAGATTCATAGGATCGGATCCAGATGCAAAGATGTCCAACACAGTAGTGTGATCCACTTGGGTACATTAGATAATTCGATGTAAATCAACAGACTAATCATTTATTGACAGTTCCCCTTGGAATAGATGAGTGGCTGTCTGATGGTATGTTAATGGTTAAATACTAACACTTATGACTAAATTTAACGCTTTAGAAATCACTTGAGCTCGGGTGTTGCCGTGGACGTTCAACGTGTCAACGTTATCAAATTTCCAAAGATGAGGGTGTCTTAACTCTAGGTCATTAAATGTCTATGAGGGTGATATATAATCTCCTTGGTGGCTAATGCTGGCTATAGAATAACACTAAAAAGAAAGGTAAGATTGGTGTTTAAAATAGCGATAAAACTCCAAATTATATGTGAGCATGCTTCATTCCTGTGGAGACGAGAATTTAACCCTGACAACTAACGTTATAATTGTAAACCATATATCGTTTGTTTCTTGTGTATTTAACTGCTGTAATTTTGATCTTTATAACAGCATGGAATTTATTTCTTGAGGCCCGTGACCACCCAGCTAGATATTCAAATTCCCGATACAGTGTTAATGAGAGGCTTGATTTTCCTAGAGAGAAACGGAATAAATAATAAAACGGAAACATGTATCAACATGATACGTTTCGTTTCACGTACGTTTCGTTGCGCTGAATTAACTTACAATGTCGGAGTGAGAGTCCGGTATGCGTGGACTAATATACTTTCGTTACTTTCATTGGGATATGGGTATAAAGTTAGTAATAATGAGGCGCTTATATATATATTTGTATTATTGGTCTGTGTTAGTTCATGCTGTGCCTTCACTGGCACTGGCACCTTCATTGCGCCTACGCAATATGACTTCTGTTTATGCAACTGATTAGACTCCATCTTGAATTTGGTAGTTTATTATAGAAAGCAAATTAATTGCCGGAACCCAACTGCAGTTGAATATCTATTTTTTTGCAATGAATGCTACATTAATATTATATTATCCCGCTATATTTCTTACTGCAGAGATTTCTCCTATAGAACATCAGCAATATAATACTGTTTATATGTAAAAATAATCCTATTCTAAATATTTGCTTATCCTACTTTTACTATATATATAGAAGATGCAGAGAACGGAAAAGAACCAGAAGAAAAATATCCTGATGAGCCATTACCAGGTAATGAAATATTTATTATAAGCTTGTATTTATTTATGAGCCCTAGAAATTCAAACACATTACTACTAAAATCATAAACAGACCAACAGTAGTGCAGTACTAATAAACTGAAAAGTCAATGTAAAAAAAATAACAATAACAATGATATTGTCTGTGATGGTTCCAGTGCTTCCAGTGTTTTAGCTACAGATGCTTGTAATTCGTTAAGGCTGATAAGCGAGGCTGGGTAAACATTGCTCGAAATGTAGAGCGAGAAAAGGTCACTGGCCCCTCAGGCAATTAAACTGCATGTTGCGTGACAACAAACTTAAATTCCATGACATTATATGATATGAATAATGGCTTAGGAACTTATTTTCAGAATAGCTCCCATACATTTTACGTGAATTCTATTTTCTCTATTGTTCATATAAAAGTTGAAATTAATGCACTCCATTATAAATATTGTATTTCAGCGATATTTCTGCACTATTGGTTGTAAAGCCAAGTCGGTTCCCAGGAGATCACGTAATTAATGTTCTACTATCTAGTTATAAACCACTAATTTCTCTCTCCAAAATCACGAACTTTGATTAGCATTTAATCAACCAACTATAATATTTGAATATTTTTATCCGGACAAATAGATGTTCCAGATCATGGGTTTGTGATGTACTCTATTTCTGCGCTAAAGGCTGTGGTAATTTTTTAACCTATTTTCATTAGGGGAACTGATTTGTGGAAAAAAGAGAAAAAGGTCGGTGTCACTTAGTGACACAGAGCTTGTTCCGTTTCTTGACCAAATTGAAGCGCCTCTGAGGCTGAATGGCAAAGGTAATGAACCCGAACGAGTCAAAGCAACTATTAGCAGGCAAAGTCCTTCCCGTCCATTGGGATGCTGCCCTCCGGGTGACGTAAACGGCAATGTTTACAGAACTGGAAGTGCGTGCTGCAGAAATGTTATTTACAATACGTCATCAGATTTCTGCTGCATATCGAAATACATGTGAGTACCGACTGACCTGATAAAATTATTGTTCAAATATTGTTATAATTCTTGAGTTGGTTATTTTAGCCATCTGAAATCTTAACTTAACAATTATGTCAGCGAGTACGAGCTATTAATTTCTCTCGTGGTTTCTGCCAATTAATAAATATTGCCCATTGAGTTAATTTGCATGTACATGCTATTTTAAGGCGTATGTATCCATTGACCAATTCTTCAATCTGCTTATTTCTACTACAGAAAGAAATTATCGAAATTTTATTTTTTCTCAGGGTATTGCCTCTCGACAATGAAGCAATCAAGTTTTGCTATCCTATCGAAAAAGATCCCTTCTGCCGTGTAAAAGACCTCAAAATGGAAATGAAAAAACCAATGAAACACAAATGTGAATATAACAGGGCTAAAGATCCTACATCGTGTAAATTCATTTGCCCGAAAGGCACTCAGCCAAAAAACGACATAAAGAAAGTATCTTGTATACCTCCTAATGGAGTTTGGGATCACAATCCGATTTGCTGTAAGTATACGTTATCATTAGGCTCTTTATATCAAAGGAAGTCAATGACCACATCTTAACTGCACAGCAAAAATTAAAAAGGAATTTTTCAGGCAAACAATTTCTACATACGTTTTCTATTATTCCGTCTGTCCTAATACTAATATATAGTTGCTAGTTTTAGATAGATTAAGGTCTCCTTAGGTTGTCTATAGAATTCCGTCTTTGGCAGTGCAGACGAATCAGGATGTCTTACATTATTCTGTTTTACCATGTAAATATCTTTCTTCGCTTCTACAGGTGAAGGCTGTCCAAAAAACACACAACTTGACTTGTGGTTTGTTGTAGAAGTTTCCAGAAGCATGGGCACAGATGCATTTGATGATCTAAAGAGATTTATAAAAGACATGGTCAGCTATATGCCAATTGGAAAGGTAAGACATACTTATGTCTAGATCAAATGTCGTTTAACCACAGTTTTGTGCAACGTACCAAACTGTCCTTAGGCCACTAGTCAAATAGATTTGTTTACTGGTAAGTAACTCTGCATTCAGAATCGGGTGAGAGTCGGATGTACTGTATTTAACGAAGAGGTACACAAAGAGGAAGGCGGATGGAATTTACTAGAACACGATTCTTACAAAAGCCTCGTGAATGCTATTGACGACATTCCATTTGAGGGTAATTATCTGCTCATATACGAATTCAGTTCAATTAGTAAAAAACAGAATTGTTGTGAAAGACATAACCATGTAATTGCTTCTACACGTGATTCTAGGCGAAGGAAGCAATATCGGCGAAGCACTTGCATGGGCAGCAAGCCATGCGTTCACAGTAAAGAGTGGGTTCAGAGAGAATGTGGATAATCAAGTCGTTGCAATAGTTAGTGGTATGCAACCTAACTAGGTTTCTTATTTCTAGAGTTAAAGTTAAAGTTAGTTGCAAAATACTTCGAACAAATTTTCCCCATGGTCATCCTTACTTGCACTATGCGAAGAACGTGGGCCCCTCAGTTTCATATCATGAAAGATTCTTTCTATTTAGGGAAACCGAGTGACTCGATTTTCGATGGCGCGAGAGAACTGAGGACAATAGCAAATGTTTTAGCTATTGCTGTTGGAAAAGACGTTGGCGAAGAAGATCTGTTAACTATCGGCTCCTCACCAAAATTCGTACGCAGAGTAGAAAATTACAGTCAGCTTTCATCAATCAAAACTGTTTTGTATCGGAGCGTTTGTGGAGAAAATTGTGTTATAGATAAATAGATTTCCATTACTATGAGTATAATGTGAAAATATCAAGTTCCTTCAGTTGCCAATATGGATGTACTCACTGATTTGATTTTACATACTTAGTTCGATAAGTCGTTGGCCAAACAAAGCAAGGCGCTATTGTTACTTTCTTACGGGATTTAGGGGATTGTTTGTATTTTGTTTATTCGTGCTCAGGTCATATCGCTTGAGAAATAAAAAAAGATATCAAGTATGTTGGTTTTGCAGTACACGCTGACACATGAAATCATATGAAATCCCGGTGTAATCTTGGAATATTCGTTGCTTTATCTCGCCTCATTATGTTCCAGTGACGCCATTTAGTAATTCATTGTGGGAAGCCAATTTATTGCTGAAACCAAGTAACAGCTAAATATTTTCTACCACAGAAATAAACAGTGGTTATTGTTACATAGTCAGTGTGAAAAAGGGAGAGAGATCTGTGTATTTCTAAGCTGCTTATTATATATGTTAGGCCTATTACATTGTATGGGAAATGTCGTGCTGTGCACGTGCAGTGTAGTAAGTTGTGAGAATGAATGGTGGTACGCATACAAAATGCTATATGGTATATGCTGCTAAATTCAAAACATATCAAAAGGTATGAATGTCTTGGATAAAAATGTTAAGGCTAATTCTGTTTGACAACAGGTTCGGCCAAGAAGTTTTGGCATGAGAACTGATAAGTGTGAGGTAGAATAGCTTCACGTGCTTAAAGTCTTCTACATCAAAGAGAAATTCAAAATTCAGCATAAATGACATTTATAAAAGTTACACTGATTCGCCGTTAAGTTGATTCATGTGCATTGTCGTATCTAATTGCTGCGCAGTTGTAGTATGTACCTTATGATTCAGGTGTCGAAGGTTATGAAGTTCGATTACTCTTCTTAGTTCTTTATTCTGTAGTAAACAGACACCACTGTCAATCTGGCAGAATAGTTGGTTAAATTAGCGTAATTCTCGACACGCGAGAGAGAAAAAAAGAGAAAAGCAACAAGAAAGTTAACCTTCTGCTGGCGTGATAACAATGATGCATGACATTTTATAACGAAATTCTAATTTTAGGTACGTGTCGACATTCTAGCTCTACTTTTGAATATGTCTCAACAAACTGCTATTAATACTCTATTATTTACACTCAAAATAAAATGCAAATTATTTCTTGGTTAGCGACTAAATCGCACTTATATATTCCCTACCTAACTTCATGAGGCTAGCTGAACGATGCGCAACACTATAACACAAATCCTTGATTTTACGTACGGTCCGCCACTCGAGCTAAGTTTTGAACATGTCACAACAAATTACTATCAATACTCCATCGTTTACAATATAGATAGTAGTGCGAAATATTTCTTCGTTAGCGACTAAATCGCACTAATATATTCCTTACCTAATTTCATAAGGCTTTATATATGTAAGTGCGATTTAGTCGCTAACCAAGAAATATTTCGCAATACTATCTATATTGTAAACGATGGAGTATTGATNTTGTTGTTATATGTTCAGAAGTAAAGCTTGAGTGTTGGAAAGTACGTAAAATCGAGTTTGAATATTTATATTCAGAGTTGTTTTTATACGAGTGTAGAGGGTTAATATAAGTGGATTTCTCTCGTTTCAGAATTACTGAATTGTAACCAACTATTCTGCCAGATTGACAGTGGTAAACAGACCATGTGAATAGAAAGAACTCTATGTTATGGTCGAAATCCGAATTCAAACGCTCTAAGGAATGGCTACAAGAAAAAACCTTCCACGCATCTTAAAGGAAATACAAGGTAATCTAAGTGTGGCAATGCAATACTTTGCTTTTTTTAGATTTTAATCATTTTTTGATTTTTATAAATTGCAAGACATACAACTCAAACCCGTAATTTGAGCAGAAAATGTATGACAGCAATTGAGCCAATGTTTTTACAGAATGTTTATACGACTATAAGAGGTTTTCTGTAAATTTTGGTGTACTTGGACCAGTAGAAATCATATTATGGACATTTAATTCGAAAGTACCCGAGGCGATCCTTTTGAGCCTGCAGGATTTGTAGGCTAAAATAATCCAGGAGCCAAATCCCTATTAAAATAAATGTTCGGATGGCTCAAACTTCGAATAGCTTGAAGTAATTTTCCTGGTCCCTAACAAGCTTTTACTGTTTCAATGAACCCTATTCTACATGAGATTTTTTAAGACTTTTATCTTTCTTTGCAGATGTAACTTCTCAACTGTATGAAGAATTTACAAGGACAGGAGATCCTATCACAGATGACAATAACACACTTCATCGGTTGGTATTATAGTCATTTCATTCTTTTTGTTTTCGCTGATTGTTATTGCGAAGAAAATGTGCGATGAGCCTCTGTGAAAACACTAGTTATATATTTCAAAATGCTGTGAAAATCGTCAATTTATGCAAAAAATATCTGCTGAAATAGGACAAATATGATTACAGTGGTATTAAGGCTGCAATAATATGATTATGACCTCAAGAAATGATTTTGACATTGAAAACTATACCAATAATATTCTTGGTTGAAATGTGAAGGTTCGGTCCTAGCATACTGGGATCAAACTAATCCAGTGAGCTCTGTGTTTAAGGAGGTAAACTGGCAAAATGCATGTAGTTGTTGTCTTGTTATATAGGAACTAAGAATGGCTTAGTTTTTGGGCATATCTTTACAAATCAAAGTGTGTGCAATCACAAGCTAGCACAAAATTGTACTAATGATCATGTGTTTGATTAGAATTCTTTACTGAATTCGATATTCATATGTCGTATGCAGTGGAATAAAAAGCCAAAATAAGGCAAACTTTTAACAATTTCAGCTTTTGCGTAAAGTTGGAATATCTCCTGCAAACCTGCATAAAGGAAAAGACTTTACTGGGAGGCACAAAATGTTATTGGCACTGGATGTACGACAGTTTGAAACGGACGAAAGGGTTGTCAGATGGACTGAAATTTGTGAGAGCAAACAAAGAAGTATGTCATGTTTTATTTACCATTAAGCTACTTTGCTATTGGACATACTTGAATTAAAT
>QRAM01000277.1:5965-28790 GCA_013436055.1 Halocynthia roretzi | reverse complement strand
TGCACGTGCAGTGTAGTAAGTTGTGAGAATGAATGGTGGTACGCATACAAAATGCTATATGGTATATGCTGCTAAATTCAAAACATATCAAAAGGTATGAATGTCTTGGATAAAAATGTTAAGGCTAATTCTGTTTGACAACAGGTTCGGCCAAGAAGTTTTGGCATGAGAACTGATAAGTGTGAGGTAGAATAGCTTCACGTGCTTAAAGTCTTCTACATCAAAGAGAAATTCAAAATTCAGCATAAATGACATTTATAAAAGTTACACTGATTCCCCGTTAAGTTGATTCATGTGCATTGTCGTATCTAATTGCTGCGCAGTTGTAGTATGTACCTTATGATTTAGGTGTCGAAGGTTATGAAGTTCGATTACTCTTCTTAGTTCTTTATTCTGCAGTAAACAGACCATGTGAATAGAAAGAACTCTATGTTATGGTCGAAATCCGAATTCAAACGCTCTAAGGAATGGCTGCAAGAAAAAACCTTCCACGCATCTTAAAGGAAATACAAGGTAATCTAAGTGTGGCAATGCAATACTTTGCTTTTTTTAGATTTTAATCATTTTTGATTTTTATAATTGCAAGACATACAACTCAAACCCGTAATTTGAGCAGAAAATGTATGACAGCAATTGAGCCAATGTTTTTACAGAATGTTTATACGACTATAAGAGGTTTTCTGTAAATTTTGGCGTACTTGGACCAGTAGAAATCATATTATGGACATTTAATTCGAAAGTACCCGAGGCGATCCTTTTGAGCCTGCAGGATTTGTAGGCTAAAATGAGATTTTTTAAGACTTTCATCTTATTCTGCAGATGTAACATCTCAACTGTATGAAGAATTTACAAGGACAGGAGATCCTATCACAGATGACAATAACACACTTCATCGGTCGGTATTATTGTCATTTCATTCTTTTTGTTTTCGCTGATTGTTATTGCGAAGAAAATGTGCGATGAGCCTCTGTGAAAACACTAGTTATATATTTCAAAATGCTGTGAAAATTGTCAATTTATGCAAAAAATATCTGCTGAAATAGGACAAATATGATTACAGTGGTATTAAGGCTGCAATAATATGATTATGACCTCAAGAAATGATTTTGACATTGAAAACTATACCAATAATATTCTTGGTTGAAATGTGAAGGTTCGGTCCTAGCATACTGGGATCAAACTAATCCAGTGAGCTCTGTGTTTAAGGAGGTAAACTGGCAAAATGCATGTAGTTGTTGTCTTGTTATATAGGAACTAAGAATGGCTTAGTTTTTGGGCATATCTTTACAAATCAAAGTGTGTGCAATCACAAGCTAGCACAAAATTGTACTAATGATCATGTGTTTGATTAGAATTCTTTACTGAATTCGATATTCATATGTCGTATGCAGTGGAATAAAAAGCCAAAATAAGGCAAACTTTTAACAATTTCAGCTTTTGCGTAAAGTTGGAATATCTCCTGCAAACCTGCATAAAGGAAAAGACTTTACTGGGAGGCACAAAATGTTATTGGCACTGGATGTACGACAGTTTGAAACGGACGAAAGGGTTGTCAGATGGACTGAAATTTGTGAGAGCAAACAAAGAAGTATGTCATGTTTTATTTACCATTAAGCTACTTTGCTATTGGACATACTTGAATTAAATTTTGTTTTGACTCAGAAGAGACTCGGTCAAATGTTGTGATAATCTTTAATTTAGCAATAAGAACACAGTTCCAAAAGATACCTCAACACTGTTAATTATTAACCAAGAAAAATCGCTGGGAAGTTATACCCAACAGTGATTTGAATGCATGTAACTCTGCTCATCTAAGAATATTTCTCATAGTGACTGTTCAAACTAGATAATGCAGTGGAATCGGTTTATTGTATTTCCCAGGAAGTAGCTTCCCACCATCCCAATTTCCATGCTATAGCAACCATAGTGCCTGAGGTGCACTAGCACTTGGTAATTTGAAGGTTAAAATGAGGAAATAAGTGATGAAATCAGTGCGCACCCCATTAACTTGTATGCTATAAATAGCCTTGTGCTATGTAATATATAATTAGGCTCCTTGATGTTAGCTTTTAATGGTATACTTCCTTATACTGTACTGTGGAAATCAACAAGAAATTCTGTAACATTCTGTAGTGTCATATACCTGCTTTTAGTGGATGTTCATTCCACATTTTTAGTGAATCTATTTTATATTCCACTTGTAAATGTAATTAAAACAATAATTGTCTACATTGAGTGATGTTATAATATTTGATAATTGAATTGAAGCTTAGAGTTTCAAATTTTCTATATTATTCAATTCTTAGATTCGCACTTCCCATGGCCGTGGAAGAGCTCTAGTTAGATATTCCCTCGTACACCAAACTCTCGCCGACAGTTTTCAAAATTGTCTCATGAATGCAACGTCGTGTATCCAGTACTTGAAAAGTGACAGTATTCTCATGAATGCAACGTGTGCTAAAGCTTTTGTTGATTCGCTGTACGACTTCAACGCCGTTCACTTTGATCTCAATTCCAAAGGATATGATTTGGATACAGCATGGCCTACGTTCGCAAGGTACGCCAATGACACTACTAACATATTTAGAAAAATTCATGAAATTTTAAGTGTCTGTAGGGCAATGACTTGTTTGGTTGGTATGTCCTACTGGGCATCGGTTTCAATGCTCTATTTTAATATCATGTAGAGCTGTCACGTGGATGCACAACTTATAACTTAACATTTTCATTTTAGTGTATCACTTTGGGTTCTTCTTAACTATGCTCCCACTATTCTTTTAACCAAAGCATGGAAGCTTTAATAAAGTGATTGATCTTTACACAATACAAAAGGCTACTATGCCATAAGTTTACCCGGATTCTATATTATTTTAGATCAATACATTATGATTAATTAAAAAAACAGAATCATGCAGCTGTGCCAGAACAGTTGTTTGTTTCACTTTTGCTCTTTACTTTCCCTCTAAAAGCTTTTCCAACTATTTGTTAAGAGATTAATGATCTAGTGCATTTTAATTGCACGCTTCCACTCGAAATGCGGTTGATGTGGTAGGGAAATCCGCTTAAAATCTGTGAGTTGATTTATCTGAATGTAAAAAATTTAATTACTGTGTTAATACTATTATGCTTTAAATCCATTATGTAAAAGACAAACTAGCATCTCAAAAGTACCTCAGAGCACATTAGCAAACGTTTATTTAGGTTTATAATGAAAAACCTATAGCTAGTAGTATTTTAATCCAAATAGTCATTTCTACACCAAGAACTTCTTCCTGAAAATTGTGATGATCCAGATCTGATGCAATAGATTAAATACAAACTTATTTTGTTCTCAATTCAGCAAATGCTACCATCCATCTGCCGATCAGTGGAGAGCTCCTCGATCTGCCAGCCTCGGAAGCCTCAATAGTCTGGTGTCTCACGTCACTGCTACTTCATTGGTGATGGACAATCCCCAACTCCGTGGTATGCGTACTGGTAGTGGCAGTGTTATGGCATACAGTGGCACAGGTAATCAGTACAAGTTAATCTCACAATGCAGTATGCAAACCCAGATATGGTTCTAAAGAAATTTAAATCAAGTAGGTCCCGTTTATTTAATTTTCAATTTGATTTGAACAATCTCATCAGAATCATCTGATTTTATTAGACAAAATCACAGACTATTACAAATGTAATCAAACTTGACACAATATTTTGCTGAGTTTTCGGTTTTTGTGAACTCACAGGCAGTAGTGGACCACCTAGTGTTGATCAGCGTGTCGAAGATCTTGTCCTTGAACTGAATGAATCTGATAAGAAAATTCAAGAGCAAGAGGTACAAGTGTTTTCAGGAATGTTTCACAAAGTAATATTGTTTTTTTTACTCTAACTTTCATTTCATTCAGATTGCTCTTAATAATCTTGAAGCCCATGCGGATTGTATTGCAAAGTCTGCTAACGAAAAGGAAGATATCTTGGCCAGAGTGATTTCTGATCTTGAATCTCGAAACCAGAATCTACAGGATGCCATGAGTCACATGTCAACAGAATTTCAGGTTTGGTGCAAACCGTGTTGCAATACAATTACTGAATTTGGAATCACACCTCATCAAACTATCACTATTTTTAGTTTGAAAGTATCAACTGTAAAGTTGGCTAAATTTCAGAAGTGATAGATTTTATAATATAGACATTTTTCCTCTCTGTTTCCTCACACCAGTCATTTATATTTACCATGTGTGAGATATGAAAATATCGGCTATTTACTTCAGCCATTAAAATATATTATCATCACAAATTGTCAATAAAACTGTCGCTATAATGACGGATGTCATTTATTATTATTTTATGATTTACAAGAAGTTTTCTTATCATGGTTATGGTTTGCTATGAAAGGTTTTACTGTGCTGTGGCCACTGCTGATAATTCAAGCGATTTCTTACCTTTCGGGCAATTATATGACTGCCTTGTCCACTGATGATATGATGTAATTTAAATTAAGTTGATATGTTTCGTTGACCGGTTGATATTGATAACAATTCACATTGATAACATTATCCACAATCATAATGAGAAGCATCCACTGTAAATAAAAGAGTTTTATTTATCCGTTCGCTATAGGGAACTGTTACATTTTGAACACAAAATCAATGGTTCTGTTTATTTTGTATTCTAGCCCCAATGGGGATCCAGAGAGGATGTAATCCTAGCATAAGTAAATTAATAATAATGTGAACAATCCGATCTACTACAGATATAGTTATCATTTTTGTTTACACTTCGTAACATTACTCAGTCTGGGGCCTGAGCATGCCCAAGGCCTTGTGGACATGCATTGACGACAGGTCGCTAGTATTTTATATTTAGCCTCTCCTCTTTATCACAAGATTTATCTATTTTATAGAATCGAGATCATACTTGGGAGCAAAAGTATCAAGATGTTACCAACCAAATAAGGGAAAAAGAAAATACGATCGAGACACAACGACAGAAAATTTGCTTGCTGGAGGAAGACAAACGAAACCTGGAAGATACCGTGTCAACGAAAATGTCCAGAATCACGAGTGGGTTCTCAGGGACCGATGACAGTGACAGAAGTTACCTAGAGGTGTCCACTCCGTTGTCAGCGACAGCATCCGACTCCGTCTTTGTTCTCGAGGCAAAGTCTCAGGAACTGAGACAAAGACTAGAAGTGTCAGAAAATGAACGATACGCGCTAGAAACTCAAATCAATTCATTACGTTTGGATCTTGCCGGAATGCCAAGAAAAATGGAAAATGAGAAACAGGCCTTGAGTTTGTCTTTGAGTGCTAAATTTGAAGAGCAACAAATCGAATGGAGGCAGAGATTGGAAAATGTTAAAAGCGATGTAACCAGTCGACTAATCAGCGAAATGATCAGAGTCTTACCTGCTGACATTGGTGATGAAGTGGCAACACAACAGAGTTCTGCAGAACAGGTATGTTTAAAGTGTTTAAAATGGTAGGGGTATTGTGATAGGTCAAAGTCGAAGTTACATATTCCCTCAAGTTGACCTTTTAGAAACGATACTCTTTTCGGGTATTGATTATTGGTAATTTATTTTCAAGTTTAAGATCATTGTTGCGAAACTGAATGATATCACTACTGATTTCTCAAACCTGCGTAGGAAATCGAATGCTTTGCAGAAGAACCAGCTCTTGCAGAGTTCTTATGATGAAAGTTTGAAATTGAATGCTGATGAGTTGCTGGGTATGTCAATTAAAAGAAATCTAGTTGAATTAAGTTCAATTTTTTTATATTTACCATTCTGTTTGTTATAGAAATTTAATAATACGTAATTAGAAAATCCATGTACTAACTTCCTGAATTATATAATCGTGTTACAAGTTGTTTTTTGCAATAATATGGTTTATTCACATTGCAATTTTGTATGTTGTTGTTTCTTAGATAAATGCAATATTTTGTCATTGAAAAGAGATGAGGCTGTTACAGAGTCCAGTGAACTGAAAGAACAGCTGATAAAAGCTAATAAAGAACTACAAAATTACAAGGTAGTGAGTACAAGCAATACGTCTTATTTTCGAGCCTATTCTAGGCTTCTTACGAGCCTGACTATCAACCCTGTTTGTTTTTTCTATATGATACATTTAAGCTGAAATTAGAAGCTGCTCTGAGTGACCGTCAGCATTCTGTAGTTGAACTTAAAGATCACAATTTTCAACTACAAGATGAACTGAATTCAGCTCGAAAATATCAAGCAGCGATGGCAGAAGAAATGAGGACTTTGCAGCAAAATTTTGAGGCTGTCCAGTCAGAAACAGCAAGTTTGAGAGAGAGGTATCGGGAGCTTGAGAATCAGATAGAAGTTGAAAACAGGTTTGTGTAACATTGATTATTATATGCTGACGAAAATATTATGATGAAAAAACTTGGTGATATTTGGTGATTCTTATTTAAGCTGTTGATTTCCTGTAATTCTTGCCTATGTCCTTAGCAGTGTTACTATATTCTTGGTTTCAAAATACGAACAGCAATTAGCGCAAGCTATCAAATCATTTTTACTCTCTCATGGATAGATTTTGTAGATCTAGCATTTGTAGATAATATTTCCGAGCATTGAAGTTAGTTGTTACATATCTCTCGATCTTAGAATTTGATTAGAGACATTTTGCACTTGGCCTCAACATACTCGTATATTGTTTTGATCTGATGTATTTTTTGAATCTCTTTCATGGTCTGGTATTGTAATTGAGTACTTACCTTACCTTACATTTCATCTTTTGATAAAATTTGTAGATTTACACAATCGAGACTCTGATCTATTTCATATATCTATAGTACATTATAAGAATTGTGCATAATTTCCACTGCGTGACACAAATTTGAGCAAATTTATAAAATCTATTTTGTCGAATGAAGTATCTGATGTGAAAGACTGCAAAATGAATAATTGCAAATAGGAGCAATCTCGAATACTCTGTTATGTATCCCCATTTTCCTTACTGTATCGTGTTCCTTACTTCCATTACTCGAACAATTTTGTGATAGAATACGCTCTGTAGAGATGTTCATCGTATAAATCCTTACATAGTGAGCTTAAATATAATTTCAAAGCCCAACATCATAAGAGAAATCGAGAGCATTCAACCAAATATTCCTTATTTCAACCAAAGCTTGCAACCGAATATCAGTTCCAGCCAATCTAACTACTATTAATTCATTACTAGCGTTTATGAATTGAAATATGAAATTGAAGCTGACAATGATCATCTCTATATCGGGTATTTCTGATGACTAGCAGTTTAGGAAATAAGACTTTGTTCTCCTGAATTGATACTTCACCTCTGAATATATACTTTATTGTAATTGTGATTTGTCTATTCTAACATTTACCTGTTTCTTGATTGAAAATATTAAATGTATTCTTTCTGAATCATGTGTTGTTTTTGAATTTGAATCACAGAAACGGAGAAAGGTAAAACAAGGTTTGTTTATTAACGGTTGCAATTGTACCACACTGCCTTGATCCTGTTTCTGTAATTTATTTTCGAAATCAACCTTGCTCAGAAATAATAACTTACAAAACAGGATCGAGGGGATGGTGTTTTTGCTAAATTAAGTTATTACAAATTGGGCAAATTGTTGGCAAGAATTTACTTTTGATTTAACCAAAATACTGTTGTGTACCTTCCTAGTATATAGTATTAGTGAGGACTGTTATATGTAATATTTGTTGCTAATATGATGATGAATGTCCTGTCATGTACATAATTTACTCCATATCAATTTACTCCACATTCTGGCTTTTAGAAATATCGCAACATTAGACAAAGATCTTCTTGAAAAAACAACTGCGCTGCATGCAACTGCTATGGAACGTGATGATTTGCTTTCTGGATTATTAAATGCCAAGGTATGTAAAAAAAATCAATCTAAGAGCAAGCGAATTAAAAATCTTTTTAACCGAAATATCATTATCTGACAATTACCTTTTAAACTACCAGACACTTCTATCTGAGAAACAAGATGAATTGACGATTGTGGCGTCATCTGCTACAGAGAGTTCTGTTCTTCAGTTAAAACTTCAAAATGATTTAGCGGAGTCAAGAAAAGAGAGAGATGTTGCTGTTAGTAAAATGAATGAACTCATAGAACACATTGAAACTATGAAGATGAAATCACATAAGTTAGAAGAAGAGAATTCTGATCTCTTGCAACAGGTACGAAATCAAAATGTCTTATTCAAAAGGACAATTGACTGAGTATTTATCTATGCTAGGTTTGTGTAAAAAATGGTATCATCTCATTTGTGTGTATTAATCTTAGATATTAATATCTAGAACAAAGACCTGATCGCTGAACTGGATGATATCAATGCTAAGGATTTAGGTGGACTCGTTGAAATAATGCAGCAACAGATTGATGATATGGATCAGAAGATACAGGTTGGTGAGCAAGAAAAGGTAAGCAGGTATCAGTTCACATTGACATGAGCTAAAGATTATAATCGTTAACTGTTTGTAATTCTACCGAAGGTTTCGCTAAGAACTGAATTAGACATTGAGAAATCCAAAGTGACGGAGAACATTCAGAAATCGGCCAGTGAGTTGAGTGAAACAGAAGAACGTTACACAGGCCTCCTCAAAAATGTTCAATGTACTTTAGAAGACACTGAACTAAAGTGCAAAACATTGACTGGTGTGTAAAATGGGTAATCATGTTTGACCTCGGGATGTTTTTGATCAGCCCCCGCACTTTACCTGATCTTGAGGCTCGAGTAAACTGATGATCATTTTCTAACTTTTTTCAGAGAACCTTGCTGATAAAGACAGGGAAATTTCAATTGTTAAATCATCTCTGGATCTTGAGACAATTAAATTAGAAGAAGAAAAATTATCGATCGAAAAAGCGCTTGAAGAGCTGACCGGCGAAAATGAAAGTAGGAAACGAATGATCAAAACTTATGACAAGAAAATAGAGAAGCTGCAGGTATTATTTCTGTTTGAAGATTAATGACAGCTGTTGTGGAATGTAATTTGCTTCAGACTGTTGGGATTAGGACTAGAATTCTTGATAAATTTTATTCTGTTTCTCTTGAATGTTCAGATTGCATTTAAAAAACAAAATTGGTGTATTTTGTATAGAGTAAAGTTTTCAACAGTCTCAGGTAATGGACATAACCTTCATATTAAGATGTAATAATTCCCAGATATATATAAGTAAGGCTTAGAAGTGACCGTTTTTGAAGAATGTCAAATTGCATTACAGCAAGAAAACTCCAATCTGCTCAAAAAATCATCTGCTGCCAAGGATTCGCAAGAAAAATTATCTGTAAGCGAAGAAAATTGCAAAGCGTTGAAGGCATCTTTGGAAGAAAGTGAAGAAAGACTGATAACAATCGTGGATAGCTTGGAGAGAGAAAGAGAGAAGAATATACAGGTAAAAAAATTCATGAAGAATATTCTCCAAGGTGATTTTTATTCCTGTTGTTATTTTGACAACAGCTCGAAGGACAGATTCTACAGAGGGATTCTTTAGAGGGAAAGTTGCGAACCGATATCGAAGACTCGAATTCGATTGCTAATGATCTGAAGAGCAGGATTATTGAGTTACTGCAGTAAGGATAAATTATATTTAAACACTTTCTTCTTTGCACAGGGAGCTGTTGGATCATTTCCATTAACAGGGAAACTGATAAAATTGATGTATCATACCTGTACTAACTTATAAGTTAGTAAGACTAACATTGTGGTAGGCGCTGATGAAAAGCTATGGGGCAATGCTATATGTCATGAATAGGAGTAATGTGGCCTATCATTAGTGTATTTTCTCCAGAGATCTTAAGGAAAACTATGTGAGGGAACCATCAAAGATAAACATATTAAAAGTGTGGCTGATATTACCACCATTCAGCAATTTGTTATTTCTATGTGGTAGTGATACAAGGTTGGTTTTGTTAATTATTCTTATCTCTTTCATGCTACTAATTATTATTCAATCAGAGAGAAGGATGCTCTCTGGAAAGAATGCGATGAACTACGTTATTATCAAAAACTGCAAGAGGAAGGAGAAGAGACAAAAGAAAAATGGATGCAGGATCAAGAGGCAAGATACTGTCTTCACTGTGGCACTCAGTTTACATTCATCGTCAGAAAACATCACTGCAGGTATATCAGTAGTTTTTTTTTTCAAATCTCTCAATTGATAATGGAATTTCGTTTGTTCAGAATCTGTGGCAAAATATTTTGCAACAATTGTTCAAAGCAATGGATCATTACAAAGGACGACGGAAAGCGAGACAGATGTTGCTTGTCATGTTTAGAGTCGCACAGAAATAAACTTGGTGAGTTGATCGTGGTCTGTTCTGTCAGTACTGATGTGAGAATGATATCTATTCAGTGAAGCTTTGTGGTTTGCAGAACAACATAAGCTTGTAGAATTTCTTTCGTAAGGAATTTGTAGTTTTTTTACAGTCATCATTTGTATAGTTAGCATTTATAGTTATTAGGGTTGTTCTCCGTTCCTTTTTTGTTACTAACGTTTCAAAATTGGTAAAGTATCCGTGGGAACACTGGAAATGTCAGTGTATACTATTTTTAGACAATTCAATTGTGAATGTGTTCATTTTTATCATTTGTCTGCTAAAAAATGATTTGTTTTTTCCTGAACTTGTGACTTTAGTGACTAACCTTCGAAGACCTGTAAGTTTTTAGACAGTAGCATTACTTGTGTTATGTGAAAATGAATAACAGAGATTGCTGAACAAGATAAATTTTCTTTTCAATGCAAGATTCTAATGTGATCCTCTCATTAACTGCAGGCTTTTTTCTTACTCCAGGTTAACTTGATGATAACAATTTGTGGAATGTTTTGTTACCACAGATATCCAAGTATTGTCAACGAGTCTGCAGTCGCCCTCCACTCCTAAGTCTACCACATCGTTTGCGTCAATTAACGAAGAGCAGAATAAAGATTCTGATTTATCTTTTGATGCTATCACAGAACAAGACCTCAAAGAGGCAGATGACAGTATATACAATGAAAGTCGTACAACGATTGACGATTCTTTTTATGGGACGCCTAATACAAGTGCAGACGAAATTGAAATGCGGTAAACTGTTATTTATTTTACAAGTGTGATAATACTATTGAATAAGGCATTTTATAGGAAACTCACCCTACCGTCCTTCCTGTATCTGAATGAAAGTTTATGTGCTATTATGTGCTAAGTGTATTTACATTAAGTATCTGACTGTGGATAACTATGATGTTTCATAAAATTGTCGAACAAATGCACAAACTCATGCCTGGAGCTTACAAAATGTTGTCTTGATTCTTTGACCCCTCCCCTTCTTATTCAAGGAAGTTAAAAGTTTGTTACTCAAATAAGTCGTTTTTTCCTTATGTGCTATATTTCATTTACAGCTATCATGGAGAGAGTGTCATTCGTGATAGTGACATTTTACGACGAAGTAACGAGGAACAGGAGGAAAAAGTTGTGCTTGCTGGCGAATCTTTACGGGTGCCTGTACTCATCAGTTCTCCTGGCACCTCACTCTATTGGAGTTTCACAACAGACAGGAGTATTGATTTCCAGCTATCTTACACCACCTCTCAGGTAAGCTACTTTGATTCTATTCAGTTCTATTCAGTGACAATTTGATGGAATCATGATTATTACATGTGATTATTTCATGTGCTTTAGGATGATGAGGAACAACCACTAATGCAACGTTGTCGATGCAATTCGCATTCAGAACCAGTTGAAGGAGAGATTGTGACTAAAAAGTCAGGAATATATATTCTGGAATTTGATAATAGATTTTCAAGGTACGTTTATACTTTCTATCTGTGAAAATTGAGTAATGTTTTGGTTGATAATGGTTTAAGAACATCCTGACCCATATCTATCTATTTATATTAATTTTTTAAAAAAGTTATGGTTATAGTATATGTATGGTAATGTTAATAATCAAATCAAACTAAAATGGCCCAAATGCTATGGCTCCAGTTCAAGTTGATCGTATAACCACAGCGACTTTTTGCAGGTTCATGTCTAAAGATGTTAAATACAGGCTACGCGTTAAGGAGTAGACACAGTAATTGATGATCCGTGGCTGCTGCAGTTCTGTTACATGGAATGTATCTGAGCAACACTTCAGGATGTGTGAGTAAAAAATTACAATAAGTTTTAAATATGTTATATTCAGCCCAATTTTTCATAATACTGTATTCATCTATACAATGCTTCAATTACCATAAAGTAAAGAGGAATTATGGAACTTAGGAATTTAGTACAGTACCGGAATATCAAAAATAGTGATGTTGTTCAGTATAGGTCTTTCAGCATTAGGTAAAACAGATAAAGTATTATAATTTCTTACAAAAGTAGTATTAATATGTTTATACTGTACTCATATAATATATTAAGAGGCTCTTGAAATGAGGGATTTTGGAAACCATTTAGAGATTATGTCAGAATAAATTTTGTTTCCTGATTACATTATATACTTCTATATCGAAATATTCTTGGTGCTCTTAGAGTCTAGACCAGAGATTTCCACACTTTTCAAGTTGGTGACACACTTTTTAAAGATACATAATTCGCAACACAGCAATTCAGTTTTAATGGCGAACCAGAGGTTAATTCATTCCCTTATGAGAGATACTGATACATAAATACATTTTAATGTCTGCGTTCGTGACACACAGTTTGGAAAGCACTGGTCAGTCTATGTTTAAAGTCTACTGGTTGATAAGAATTGTTTAGAATTGTCCCTGAGAACAATTGATAAGATTGGTGTGCCTTTATTTGCCTATTTTTATATGCCTGCATCTGTAGCAGGTCAATTAGTGCCATGCTCCCAGGTGAAAAATCTTGTTGTTGAAATAATTTTGTAGATGTTAAGTTCAGGAAATATATCGTTACCATTTGTGCTATAACAGTATGTCAATGTGTAATCGACAGTTAGATGTTCTGAATGTAGAATTTGTTTAAAAAAACATGAAACCTCATTTTGATTATTCTTATTCAGGTTATTAAATACATATGAACACAAATTTGGTAGAAAGTGACTCGTGCATGGATAGTTCCTACACATTATCATTAGGTTTGCCAGAAGGTAGTGACAACTGGTTTTACACTGACTCACTTCACTCCTGGTGTTCTAGCTATTTTGGCTGACACCAAAAAGCATCTTGATATATTAAAAGATGACCAGGATATAAAAACGGTTTAGAAATCATTTTTTCTTTGGTGATATATAATTAATTCTTTTGTTATATCACATTCAAGGGGCATTGTGCAATATACTACAATTTCATACCAATAAACTGCTTTATCATTACATACCAAAGAATTATAGATTGTAGAGAATTAAAAAATGTGTCTGTTTTGGATGCTAGCTTTCTTGACAAACTTTCTGAAATCAATTCAATGTGAATAAGAATAATTTTGAAACATTAGTATTGATTTATCGACCTAAGAATAGCTATCTCTTTTTTTTTATCTGGCACTATGTACATTTTAATACGTCGATGAGTGAATGTTCTCCTGGCAATTACATTTTCAGACTGATGATATTTTATCATGTGTTGATTGCTCAATAATTGGAACAAGACAAATCCCATTATCCCTTTGTTATGCTTGTTGCTTTCTATATTGGTAGAAGATATTTTGTGAATGATCCATTCCCCTGTATGGCAGCGTTTGCTACTATGTGCTGCCTTCGTTCAGACCATGGCCATCTACTTATATAACTCGTCCTTACATGTATTGAGATCAAGCTTTATTGGCTCAAAACTAGATTTATTCTTGTCATAGCAAGTGTTTAGTACCAAGTAAGGTAACATAGAATTATAAAATCTCACTGTTTACAATAGAAAGATTAAGAAATTGTACCGGTGCCAAAAGCATCAAGCAAATATAGTCAGGAAGAAAAACGAAAGTCATTATAGTAAAATTGATTTCAACCCAAAATGCATACAGAAAAACAATAGAGTGGATCGGTAAGATCAGCATAAAGTAACAACATTAATGTATTGGGGTGTAAAGTCAGTTGCAGTACACTATAAGCCGACTGCTATGTCACAGTGCCAATGTCAATAAGCTTTATAGCACTGTCTTGCTATCTTGGTCGCTGAATAATTTCATATCCACATCTCTTAAATATTGTATCAAATCGTTTATACAGTCGATAGGTATCCTTACAAGTACTCTACGTTAGAAATTAATCCAAAGACTAAAGTTTTTATTCTTAAGATGCTGCTAAAGCATACATGTTATTTGAATAGAATCAGAAGTTATGTATAATATTAACAATTTTACAAAAGTTACAATGAGCTTTACAGTGAATGCTGCTCCACGCCAGTTAAACTTGTATATTTTATTTTTAAATAGGGCCGACTTCTATTGCACTTCTTTAATGTAACTATTTCGGAATAGACAGAATTTATGACCACGATAACAAGACAGTATTAAAAAACTCCTGATCAAATGTCCTTCATCACTTGACAGTGAACAATATTATTATTACTGCTCGCTTGTGACTGCTTTACGCATGGAACATTCGTATATTCGAAATAAAAATTATGGAGATAATCACAACATATCTGTTCCCATAGATACAACTTATCATAAGAAACCAGGCACTGTGACCATTAACAAACAACCAACAACAAACACCTCGTGACCGAAAGCTGCATAATTCTTTAATACAGCACCGAGAAAAGTTTAAAAAAAGTTATTTTCAGCTCTGTATATCGCAAAGAAACATAGCAATCTTATAAAACTATATGAACGCTGGTTGGCTTGGTAATTTACATGGGCTCATTATTCATAGTTTGGTTTTTCCATTAGTTTTTGAAAAATGAAAAAAATTCCAAATTGATTGATTGAACTTAAAATACAGTCTTGATAAATTGAAGGGTTGCTAACCGAATAATTTGCATTTTAAATTTTTTTTTTGACAAAATGATGATTACACATCTCTTGGAATCACTCAATTCATATTAGAAATTTTCAGATCGAGAAATTACAGAAATTTATACTGCCTCTCAATAAGTTACGGCATTATAGAATCGTTGATAAAAATAGCGATGTGGTGAAGATAGAAAATATGTGCATATCTAGCATTTACATCACCCCTCATCCCACCTTCGCGGCGCGATATGTCCCACCAAATAGATGTTGTCGTATAAGTGACCGGCAAAGTCTTTATCCACCATAGCTATGGCTCGTCTGCGGGCTACCTCTTCTGGCGGCAGACGCTGTCCTCGTAAATTGAGGTCGTTTGCGACTGGTCCCTGTTCAATTCTGCCTCTGTTCTGGTCTCCTAAGGCAGAGCATATATTTCTAATGAACTCACGCTTGGACATTTTGTTTTTCACGTGCGGGCTGGTCAGATCGACGGAGAGCAAGATGAGAGAGTAGCAAAGAATGTTCACAATATCTGAAAAAGTAGTGTTATATTTAATATGTTGGATAGAGCATCAGCAAGTGAGTGAATAGCAGCAAACCTGGTGTTAGGGTTAGATGAGGATTGTCATCACAGAATCTTAGAGAAAACTTATCTATGAGCAAATTAAGATACTCTCCTCTAGACGTTGGAGAATCTACAGCTTGAAAAAATTTCCTAGGAAAGAAAGTATTTGTGAGAGGTTAATTTTGTATCATATATTATGTCCACAGATGTCATTCAATGATTCAATGATTTGAACTTAACAAATCAATATATTCTTGTACTATACCACATAGTCATGCATGCAAGTGTACATGACAGTTCTTCTTTTGTTTAATGTAATTCATTACATAAGCTAATGTCATTTCTGTAATCCCCTATAAGAAATGTTTATAGCTATAGCATATTTACCAACCTCAAGGCATTGGGCAAAAACTGATTTGTGTAGTTCTGAAGCATGATCAGTTCTTCCAAGACGTCGCTCCTAAAGACATTTTTTGCTATAAATTCGTGTTATTGATGACAAAGTAAAATCTAGACAGGCTGTTCCTAAGAACTTTCAGATAGTGTATCTATTCTTGTTTTAAGAGCAAAGGCCAGACTACTGACATTTAGAACAATAGGAGATCGAGTAACCAAATTTTAATTACCGTGTCTTTAAATAAACACGAACTTTCTGCCAACACAACTGATTCGTACGGTGTATGAATAATGCGATTTCCTTGGCGTCATCATAGAGCACATTATTGTCATGCAGATATTTCATTCCCTGAAAATAACTTGATTTTGAATTGAATATTCGAGTTTGAATTGGATATTGAAATGCGAGTAATATTAGAAGGTAGATTTCCTTTTGCTATAAAGTACACTTCCATGTATGTATATAAAAATGTACAGTGTGCTTGAGGTGGTTAAAAACAGTTAAAAACAGAGATTCCATTCTTTCTGCTTTGGTGATACTGTATATTTTTTCTCAATAGCAATGATGCTTGTTAGTTTCGCAATGTTGTAGAATGCTGCACACATACCAAAAACTGTTTACAGGTATATATTAAATTCAAGCATGTATATTACATCAAACGCTTTTACCTCGCAATAAATTTAGAACCGCTTCAAATATATTTCCCATGTAATAAACATTGATAGCCGTACATTTGAAACTAACAAGCATCATTACTATCAAGAAAGATATCCAGTATCACCAATTATCAAACAGCAATACTAACATGCAGGAATGTAAAATGGTTATTAATCATAGAAAAACAACAAAGGCTCTCTAGAACCTGTGAATGTTGATATCATCGCATTTGTTTGTCAAATATATACAGTACTTCATTACAGAGTAAATGATAATACAAATTATATTCTCAGATTTGAGTCTGGCTGAAATTGCTTTAGTTGTTCAACTTAGGACCCATGACACGTTAATAATCGCGATTTGTTCATTTTTTATGACAGTGAGTTAAAAATTACAACAATGAAATCAGACCTTGCTTGTCAGTGAGGGCATTTCAAAATCATTAAGCTAACACAATTTTTTTCTCAATTTTTCTCGCTCTGTTTTTCAATGTCTTTACATTTGCAAGAAGAAACAGGAACAATATGTGAAGACGAAGGAATCTAGTTAATGAATTCATGAAATGCAACAAAAGAAATATCATGGACTGACTACCATTATGCCACTGCGACTTGACTTCCCATTTTCTCGATAGCACTTGAGACTTAAAGACCAAAAATCTTGAGACAAACTACCATTGCCATTGTTTATACAACCTTCGAAATTTTCATCAAGGCCATATATCGAAATGTTATTTAGTAATTTGTACAGTCTCGTCGTTATCCGACTCCCACGTATTTATAAGGCTAACAGATACAAATTTTTAACCTGTAACCTCTGCGGTTCAATGAATATAATAATATCTGAAGCTCTCCCACACATACAAAAAAAAACCAAGATATTTTAGTACTGCAGCCATTCCCAACTCCCCGCTCGCCCACCACAAGTTTCTTGAAGAATGAAGTAGTTCTCTAAATCAAAACATTCAAACTTCCTGAGTGGGACACACACCCCTACAAAATTGAGCTAATCAATTTGAAATTAAGCATAACTATTACCTGAGGAGTTATTTCAACCAATGACTTTATTACATTGCATCACTGTTTGACTGAATTATCACCCACTGAAAATTGTAAATTGTTTAGTCGGTGATATGGGCTAGGTTGGGAATGGCTACACGAGGAAAAAACATCAGCAGTCATTGAAGACATCACGTTACTTCAAACATTTCAACTGAAACTATATCTTTACCCATTTTGGTTCACAGTTGAATGAAAGGCTCCCTTCGTCCAGGTAGAGAAAAAGCTTTTTGAACGACTTCTGTGATAATTTCCATTCTCTGTAAGCACTACAGTATCCCCATGAAGTTTTACATAACCTGGATAGCAAATGCAAATAGTACATACATGACTTCAAAATATTTATCCAGCATAGGAAATAGTACAGGTTGTTAATAGCAACCGAAATATAATATAGTAGACCAGTGTATGCATGTACTGTAGTGATATATCTAAAAAGAACATGGAACAAAGCAAGAAGAATAGTGAAACAGCGTACCCTTCCCAAAGCATTTCATCATTGGCTAAGTCGGTCCACACACAAGAAGCAAGGCAGAGATCAGTCGCATTCAGATTCTTCAACACCTTAAATATTAATTAGGGTTTAGCATGAAGGCTTTCACTGTACAAAGGAACTAACTGATATTGCTGGACTATGGTCGTTAAAGAGTGGTAATCTGACTGCAATCCTAATGTATGCATAATAGGACCAAATATTTTTTGTCATCCTCTGAAGATTTCAAGTAGAGATATATAGTATATTTTTACTCCAATGTGCATACATAATTTTGTTCTACTTAGGGCAACACTAAAATGCGGGAGGAGGAGGAAAGTAACTAAATCAAAGGAAAGAAGGAACTTGTAAGCTATGGGATGTTATCCAATCATTCCATTACTATAATAACTTCCCCACTCTTCTCGCATTCCAGGGATTCCCATTCTACCTCAATCCCAATTTCTGGCGGAAGTAAATGTAAATCTGGGAAATTATCCAAATCTGAACTTGACCTTCTTGCTGTTCTGCTTGGACTTTGTCCTATGAATAAGATGGTAGAGGTTCAAGTTTTTATACAAATCAAGTTAAATCTAATGTTGCAGTACCAGGAAACTGGCCATGACCAGACGCTCCTCTTATAAAGCCTAATATTTGCCATAAGGTTTGTCTTCTAGTTGGATTCGAAGCATGTCTCCTGCGCTGGCGATAACTTGAATTCTGATTCCCATTATCCGCTCGCAGCAGACGCCTTGCGACTTGCTGCCCCATTGCAAGATTGCTCTCGATATTTTATATTGGTACAAACCTTACTTCATCCCTGTTCTATACGGATAGCACATTTATTATCTAGATAATATCTGTAAAACAAGATATTATCTTCTTTCACTTTCATCAAGATAACACGAATAATTACTGTTGGTACCTCCACTGCTTCGCTGAATATAAAATCAATTTGCCTCGACAATATCACATTACCCTGGTAACTGATATCGGATAAGACTCACAGATCATTTTATATCCCTGCAATTATTTAGAAATCTTATCTAAAACACCTAATTCAGTCGCTAAAATACTCCAGTACTCCAGTACTCCAGTGGCCAACGAGGAAAAACTTCCAATGATAAATTAGCCTATTGCAGGTGAATTTGCTCTCAATACTAAACGTCACTTGAATGTGTTGGAAATGAACAGCAACAGCTGAGCTTACGCACTCATTCTGACGTCATTCATAACAAACAAAAACTGACCATTTTTGTGGGAACCGCCCATTGTGGGCGTTGTCCGATAAATGTCGCAGAGTTACGATTCATTCTTGGACACAGTGTATTTTTCAAATATCACCCATGCTTTATCGTATGAAATTTACAACAATAACTCCCAAACGCGTCAGAGCATAATTCCGTAATTAAAATAGTACAAAGATACTGAATATGGTTTTTGAAGTGGAATTTACTATATGAATATTAACCAATGTACTGTACTGTGATTCTACATGCTTTACACTTGTGTATCAGGGTAATTTGTATGCATGATATCATATTTTTTCACTTTTAAATGAGTATTTTTTTATTTGATTTACACCCCTAGGACAAAATAATAAAAGGTATACACTAGGTGGTGGTAGTAAGTCGAGTAATCGATGACCCGTGACGGATGGAGCCACATGCTGCAAAAGCAAATAACAAGGTATGATAGTTTTTTCACGTATAAACATAGTCTTTATATAAGCATTTTTAGCATGACAAACGTCACTATAAGACTTTTTATCTGTGATACAAAATATGGAAATCCATTTTCGTCTCCTGACATGTTCAAGCCCACCTGAAATTGCTCTAAAAAGTTTCTTTAGACATTCACAAATAACTAGGTGAATTTTAATGTCAGATTAAAAGGGGTGACACCCTGAGAAGTCAAATAATCGGCTGATTTCACCAGAAATCCTTTTACCGGCCCCTGTACTTCCGAAGCATGCCGTGAGGTTACTAGAACTGCTTTACAATTTGTGATGGAATGTAACAATGTTAATCGCAATGTGTATAGGTATATGTGGTTTTTTAGTCCGTAACAGATAGGATTATATCTTGAATAATAATATAATGTATAATAAATTATTATGTATTATATTATTATTATATGCAGAAAAATACCCTCGTGTGTCATGCCTATTTATATCATGGGGCCAAGGTAGAGAATCTTTTCATCTTTCAACTTTGGTAATTGACATTAAGGAAGCATTGAAACATTTAACAAGAAAATACAGAGCATGTAATATACTTGATATATTATAAGTACGATACAAACGCAAAATTACTTAAATAATTTTCATTTTAACGTGAGGTGTACAATTGTGATGTAATACTATTAATATTTCCGCAGATACTGCAGAGATGACTGTCTAGTAGTTTAGGTATTCAATCAGATATATGTATTTTAATGTATGGAAATGCAAATATTAAATCAAGAGTAGAATTTGAATGTTGTCGGTAGGTAGTGTCAGTCATTGATGTGGAAAGTTATTCACACAGCCTAGTTAAGTACGGAATCAGAATAAATGTTTGTTGAAAATTTTAGATTCTGTTATGATACAAAATAGTAATTACTGTAACTTATTCTGAATTATTCATTGTATATTTTCTTTTATCATACTTGTTGAAGAACTTAATATAAAATTAGTGATCGGTATGGCTAATTCTAGTAATGCAGATTGTGATATGCCACAAAATAAAAAAGCTATACCAGACGTTGATGAATATTCTAAAAAAGTAGCTGGCGCTTTGATGAACGCTATTCGATGTAGCAGCTCCTTTCCCAGTGCGGGAGATGACTTCGACCTGTACAATAGTTTTCCTGGATTTCGTAAATTCAAATCCGAACAAGGCACAAGAATTTTGAAGCATGTTAATAAAATACTGAGCCATCAAGGGCTGAAACGATTCCATTTACTCGACGGCCATTCCTCTCGTGCTTTGGATATCGATGACACAACTGATCATCTTGTGGAGGTCAATGACACGATGCTGGAACGGATCGGATCGTTACTCGATGAAGCATCTGGACTGACCAAAAAGAAAGATAATGAAATAGAAAAAGTTACACGAGTTAGTATCCCAGCTGTAGCAGGTACTTCTAAGCCTGTGGTTTCTTCATGGAATCGAAAAAGCAAGTACGGTAAGCAACAGACTTTCAGATTATTCCATGCTCATAACATTGCTCGACCACAACTGAAATTCAAAGACAAAATCGACAATGGCAACTTACCGTTTGTCCCAAGAATTAAATCCAAACCAAATTCTCTTAAACCATTACCCCAAGCTCTCGTTGATCTCAACTGCTCCGAACAGGGCGACGTTTCTTTGGCTATTGTTAATCTCGTTCGTCAAGGCCGAAATTACAAGGCGTCAGACCAAAGCATTTACGATCATCCCTACGAATACGAGTTACAAAACTTAGTGTTTACCAACGCGCAGTTGGAGCGCGTTGTACCTCAAATGTACCCAGCCTTTCCCGAACACCCGTGCGAACTCACTTCAACGAAAGAAGAGTTGTTGGACATAATTGAAAAACTAAAATGCGCCAAAGAAATAGCTGTGGACCTCGAGCATCATTCGTACAGATCTTTTCAAGGCATCACCTGTCTCATGCAAATATCTACAAGGACTGACGATTTTCTGATTGACGCCCTTGCTGCGCGTTCCCATATCCACATGTTCAATGAAGTTTTTACCGATCCGAGCATAGTAAAAGTCTTCCATGGTGCGAATTCTGATGTACAGTGGCTTCAGCGTGACTTTGGTGTTTACGTCGTTAATATGTTCGACACAGGCGCTGCTTCCAGGGAGCTGAGTCTGCAAAGGCATTCGTTAGATTTCCTACTGAAAAAGTATTGCGACGTACAGGCGGATAAAAAGTACCAGCTTGCCGACTGGAGAGTAAGGCCTCTTCCTGAAGAAATGCGCAAGTACGCTCAAGAGGACACTCATTATTTACTATACGTGTACGACATGATGAAAAACTCGCTGTTGGATGTCGAAGAGTCCTCTGCTATAGCGTCAGGTAACACAAGACTGATGAATGTCATGTACAGAAGCAAGGAAATCTGTTTACAAAGATATGAAAAGCCCCTGATAACTCCGAATTCCCACCTAGAATTATATGAAAAGCAACATAGGAAACAGTTGAACGAAAACCAATTAGAACTTCTGAGATTGCTGTACTCCTGGAGAGACACCATGGCAAGACGGGAGGACGAGAGTATAGGTTACATACTGCCCAAGCATATGCTGTTTCAAATTGCTGAGATAATGCCAAGAGAACCACACGGTGTGCTTGCCTGCTGTAATCCAGTTCCTCCGTTAGTACGCCAAAATGTTCATGTCATTCACGAACTCGTTATCGAGGCAAGATCGAAGTCTCACAGTAAAACCAAAGAACATTCTCATCAAAAATCTTCTCAAACCAAAGTTCCTGTTCCCGCTAAGCCTGATATAGAAGTTTATGATGATATTTTAGCTTGTCCACATGACTTGTCCCATCTCAATCGAGAAAAGCCAGCTGACAAAACGATGTGTGTGCGAGTTGTCGCGAATTCCACTTCAAATTTATTCAAACCGTGTGTTCAAGAAACTAGTGGTAGTAGTAGTACAGCGTATAAGAGTAGGGAAAAAGATGGGCCGTTAGAAAAGAATTCCTGGAAACCATTTATTAAATTCTTCCCAAAAGACCTAGATACTGAAGCGCTGCAAAAAAGTGAGGATCACATAGAAAAGAAGTTCCTGAATACTCCTATTGAACA